>JAJOOR010003630.1:0-35727 GCA_036250505.1 Solanum acaule | reverse complement strand
ATAATAAAAAAAAAAGATATGAAAATGATCCAAAAATTTATTCTAGAAGTTTAGTATTTTACTTTATTTTCTTTTTCTTTATAAGAAATAAATATTTTCTTTTAATGTTAAAACAAACATTTAGGTGCAGTAAAAAATATTTGTTTCAATTAAGAATGTGGTTACACATCTTTTTTTGAAACACTAAAATAAACTCAAGGATGCGGTGACGCACCTTATCCAATAATATAATTAACTTTCATTGATTTAAAGTAGAGACTTATAAAAAAGGGATAAGATTATTAAGTGTGATAAAAGAAGACAGTTATGTCTCTAAATGTCAAGACCATGAATGCGATTACGCATCTAGGTTGAGACCAAATAAAACTTCAACAATAAAAATTGCGAGTGAAATTGTGGCCTATAAACATATATCCAAAAAAAAATCATAATTTAAGTATAAGTCAATTAAAACGACCGTGCTAGAACCACGGGACTCAAGGGATGCCTAATACCTTCCCCTCGGTCAACAGAATTCCTTACCCGAATTTCTAGTTCACAGACCATATTAAAGAGTCATTTCCTTTTGATTAAGGATTAAACAAAAAGGTGACTTGGAACACCATAACTCAATTCCAAGTGGCGACTCTGAAAAAATAAAATAATCCCTAAATCAATACCGTCACTTAAATTGGAAAAACCCTATCGCCGCCATGCGCAAAAAGGGGTGTGACAAGGGGTGTTTTTTGATCAATTTATTAACAGCAGGGTATTTTTGGACCAATCTATTCACTAAGAGCATTTTTATTTAATTTTACATAATTTAAGGACATTTTTACTCTTTAATTATTAGTCCATACTTTTGTTATTACAATTTGTTTGTTTGATTTTGACTACTAAATAATTTTTAAAAAATAGGAAATTTTTAAATCTTTTGATCTTAAATTAAAAATAGATAAATTGTATCAAAATATATTATAATTTTGTGGTCTTAAACGTCATGTGTAAAGTTGAAATTAAAGAATTGTCAATAATAAAGGAAAAACTACTGAAGTACACAACATTAGTTTACATATTCTCATTATTTCCCTACTCTTTAATAAAAAAACAAAATTCTCTACTATTCCCCCAAATCAACTTTGTCGGGTACATTATTGTTCAAGAACCCAAATCCACATTGTCCATTCCTAAAATATCGCCTTCAATCTCTCATTATTATCAAATCAGTTATCAAATTCAAATCAATTTGATTTCAAATGATTTCTATCTCTATTCAACTGTTTGCAAAGTTCAAAATAGGTAGTCTCATCTTCTTCATTTTGCTTTGGGTTTTTTTTTTTAGTGTTTTCATCGTTTTGGCTCTTGCATTATGGATCCTCCATTGTTTAGTTTTGGGATTACCCAAATAGTAACACCTAACAATAATCAAATATTTGATTCAGAAGATCCCAACTAGACAGAACTGGGATCTAAAAGGTTGCATGACCCGATAATAATGGCAAATCAAAGTTCTAAGAAGACAAAATCGAAAAAGCAAGTACATGCATCCTCTAAAGAAAAGAATGCAAAAACACCAAAGAATAGGGGTAGAAAGGTTGTCCCTCCCATATCTCGACCTACAGTATCCATGGTATGTTTTTTTTTTCATATGTCGTTTTAGAATTTGTTTTATTTGCTTTTAATTTGATACATTATTGATAAAGAAATTTTTATCGTGTATCTTGTTTGAAATCTACAATTGTTACCTAGAAACACTATTTTTTGTATATTTTGTTGTTACGTTATTGTTAATGTATCAAAAGTTAAAGGTCAATTTATAAGATTGAATGGTATTATGATTTATGTATCAAATGTTGATATTGAGTATCACTTACTCATTTGTACACATAAACTTTGTTTTTGGTCAAATTTTTGTGATGAAAATGTATTCAAGATAAGTGTTCAAATCACAGTATGATATGTAGGTTGCATTTTGTACGGTGTACCATAGTCATATATAATTGCATAAATGATACTTAAACAGAATATAATGATTATGAAATTTTATATTTTGTATCATATTCAAATATATGTCAGTGTATATACAAAATAAATTGATTTTGTGTATCTGTTATGAATTGTTATTATTTAGTATCAACTAAAGTGAAACATATTGTGTAGTGAAATACATGGCATTGTCCTTGTAGGTATGTATGTATCATTTATAGATTTTAAGATTGATCAACATCATTTATGGAATTGCAGAATATGAAATATGTAATAAAACATATTCCAAAGCACTCACTAAAGTTTGGTCCTACTTACAACTCACATTTTAATGAAGATTTAGTGTTGTCAATAAAAGACAAAGGTATGAAATTATTCAAGAATACTATATTTGGTCCATACCTAAATATCCCCAAATGCAACTATTAAGGACAATTCACCAAGTGTTTATATCTTCTAGAGGTTGAGCAGGACAATCTAGACGAAGAACTTCATATTCGTCATGCCAAAGGAAATGTCTTGCAAATTAGTATCAGAGATTTTGTTATTATTACTGGTGAGATTTTGCAATTTATGCTATATCACAACCAAATGAATGTTGGACTGATCAGATAAAATATACTATTACAATTATGTAAATGATACACAATTAACATATGTGACTTAAAATCTCATATTACTAATTGTGTTCGCCTTTTTTTTCATGTGTCTACTTTGTATCATATATTACTGATTTCTGTATTATGTTTTTTTTTCTTTATTTTGCAGCATATAGATGTATTTTTTTACTATATATGCAAGAAGTCAAAACTAAGAAGCATGGATCAATACAGATACATTACGTGCAACTGTTTGTTCAAGTCATATATCAACAATGCATACAAAAGGTATTATTGCAGTCCTGCAGATGATATTTTTAGTACACAGGAACACATTGCTCGTGTTGTTGTTGTATGTATATGAAAGGTCCATCAAAGACGTCATTATGGATTTTCTGTCCCTGCTGCTTTACCATGGCATCTAGTAGATGAGGTATATATTTCGGTCAACTGTGACAGACACTTTCATTGGGTGTTGGTTGTAGTTGTTTTAAAGAAAAGATTAGTACGAGTTTATGACTCATCTTTGGGATCAAGGAAAAAAGTTTAGTCTGGTGAGATAAAATAGTTGTTTGTGATCCTTCCTAACTACATTCATGATGGTAGGTTCTTTGATAAAATGGAGAGAACTAATTGGGCAGCATTGGATGCATACAAAGACAAGAAAACTGGTGAATTGTTGGGTCCACAACATCCGTTTGAGGTGGAATTTGCTCAATACATTATGCAACAAGAAAGTGATAGCCTGCCAATATTGTATCCACTTTTCTTTACTTACACATTTCATTCAATTTTATAATGTATCTTCTTCCCATTTGCAGTGACTGCGGAACATATGTAGCTGCATTTGCTGAATTTCTGAGCGATGAAATCAACATCTCATCTATCTCTTTTCGAAGTGACTATCTTCGCACAGATATGTCACTGTTATGAAAATATGGTTCCGACAAGTCCAAAGCGAAATATGTTAGCGAGAATGATGATCCTACAAGGCCAAAGAGTGACTTCATTCCACCAGCAGATGATGAACTGATTAATGTAGAACAGTAGTTTATTCACTGACTGACAGTCAAGTGTTGATGTTTTATTATTTTGAAGATACATTAATTAGTGTTTTGGGGTATTCCTCCACAGGTTAATATGATACTTCTAAGTAATTCATACTTCTAAATTTGAAGAGTGTTTATGTCTATAATTTTTTATGCCGCTTTTAATTTTGTTTTCAATAGTTTTAATACCTTGTTAAATTTTGTATATTATAAGTATTATACACATTACTATAGCTCATACTTATTTTTAAGTTGATACAAAATTTTCAAAAAATTATTATGTACATGATAACTAGTGCTTCCACAAATAACAAAATTATATTCATCACAACACATGGTACAAATTGTCTCTTATAATATTGGTACAAAGCACAACAGCTGATACTATATTATTAGCAGATACAAAATATACAAAAAAATATTATGTATATGATACATAGTTGCTTCAAACATCTCAAATGTATATTTTGAACAAGATCTGATACTTTATTTTTGACACTTGATACAAATAGTTAAACTTGATGCTTTGAATATTTAGAATATTTTTACATGTTGTCTCTTATAACTTTGGTACACGTCACAACAATTGATACTATTTTACTATCACATGTCAAAGTTACAAAAAATTAATTATCACATACACAAAATTGATACCAAACTTACTCTATCAAATATCTTATAAGTATTATACACATCACTACAGCTGATACTATTTTTTAAGCTGATACACAATTGCTTCCACAAATAACAAAATTATATGTATCACAACACATGGTACAAATTGTCTCTTATAATACTGGTACAAATCACAACTGTTGATACTATATTATTAACATATACAAAATACACAAAAAAAATATTATGTATATGATACATAGTTTCCTCAAACATCACAAATGTGTGTTTTGAACAACATCTGATACTATAGTTTTTAAACTTGATACAAATAGTTAAAATTGATACTTTGAATATTTAGAATATTTTACATGTTGTCTCTTATAACTTTGACACACATCACAACAATTGATACTATTTTACCATCTTATACCAATGTTTCAAAAAATTAAGTATCAAATACACAACATGTATACCAAACTTACTCTATCAGAAATTAGCAATCAAAAAATGTAGTCATAATTGAAAACATAACATTTTTCATTTATTGCATCAGAATAGTAAGCTAAAAGTACTTTATAAGGTATAAAATTTGAGAATTATTAGACATGAAATATCAAAGTAATCTGAAAAAGTAATCAGCAAGAATCTTTCGGGAAAAAAGTACATGTTCTTCGATTGTGACCTAGAGTCCACAACAATTTGTGTTTGTGCTTAGCTTTTTATTTGGATTTTTCTTCCCTTTTTTTCTTGGTCTACCAGACATTCTTTTGTATCTTGGTGGCAAGACAACATCTTTCGAAACACATTTCGGAACCGTCCAATCAATTTTATCCGGCATTGGTTTCATTGAAACTGCATTTGTGTTTGTTAATGCTTCAGGTTTATGGTAATCAGAACAATAAGGGTGCACATCTCTAATATTCCTTTTCTTGAAAAAAGTCATTGCGTGCGTATAAGGTATCTCGTCATGTTGAAACCTACCATAGTTACATTTTTTTCTCTCGAGGCAAACAATGTATCTTATCCCACCTTCATACACTGAAAAAGTAAATTCAGTAGATGGAACAACCTGCAATCGTTTACAAGTTAGAGAAAAATGATTTTTCCAGTTAGTATACTCATCAATATAATGATAAATAAAGATAGATACATAATACTTGATATATGTACATTTACCTTCATTTTCGCACATCTTGACGCGTTTATAATCAATATCTCTTCAAACCTCCTTCATAATGTTTCCTTTGTATAAGATGTTATTTCTTGATTTTTGCAGTTTCAAGAATCAAATAGAATTCTAGCTTCTTCCAAAAAGTCTAAGATAGGTAATTGTCGTGCCTCAACAAGGCAACCATTGATACATACAACAATGTTAGAAGTCACCATTCTCCCCCTATTCACTGTTGCATGAGATCTAGACCACCTTTCATACCCAATATCTTCAAGATACTTCTTAAATCTACCATCTACTTTTTCCAATTAGCCATCAATTTTTCAAAATTCTCTTTTCGATAAGCCTTGGCCATGGAATAAAACAAATCACTTAGTGTGATTCTACTTCTCTTGTAATTTGAACAAACATTTTTCTAAAGGTGCTATATGCATGCAAAATGAGGAATATTTGGATAAACAATACTTACACTCTTCATTATGCTTTCATTTCTATCAGATACAACACACATATTTTCTCTCTCACCAAATACATTTTTAAATTGTTGGAAGAATCATGTCCATGAACAATCATTTTCTATGTCTAAAATTTCATAAGTTAACGATAATATGCAACCTTAACACATATAACAAATAATATTACTATTATTGATACATAATTATTGTTGCGCGAACTCTTCATTTTTGTAGCCGAACCCATCTTGATGAGAAACTGGTGCGGGTGCGGGGTGCGTGTCGGATTCGGTCAATCCAATCTAGATACTTTGACCAAAGCCAAGAAAAAAATTGGGAAAGAAGAGATTAGTTTCATGGCCGCCGAAAGTTGACGACTTTTTCTCTGACAAAGTTGTCACGAGATCTGGTTGCTCCATGTAAAAGAATACAGAAGAGACAAAGCTTACAAGAAGAGAGAGAGAGGAGGCAGAGCTTTTTTCTTGTATAAGAACATAGGAGACGCAGGCTCCATGGGGAAGAACAAAGGATTCAGAGTATTTTTCTTGAAAAAGAATAGAGGAGAAAACTTTTTTTTCTTGAAAAGAAACAGAGCAGGCGAAGGGTTTCTTGGGAGAAGAAAGGGGTTTCTTGGGAGAAGAAGGGGAAAGGCACGACACTTTATGAATTGTATTATCTAATTTAAGTTAGGCTATATATATATATGATTATTTCATTTTTATAATAAATAAAAGGAATTATATTTTTTTTCAAATTAATTAGTAACAAGTTATAATTAATTTATACTTTTAAATGCCCAAATGTAGGAGAGTGCATTATTTGGATTAAACCAAAAAATCAATTCAAATTATTATATAACTATATTTTATAATAGTGAATATTTTTAGCCGAATCCCCTCACCCGTATCCATACTCGAATTCGCACCCCCGAATCGTAAAATTTAAATTTTGCCGAATCCGACTCTCGAATTCACATCCGTCTCGGATACCCACACCCGAGTCTGAGCAACTTAGCCCATTGCCCATACACCAGCTCCTAGGTCCACAAAAGCCCTTTGCTCAAGTCATCTATCCCGTTTCCCGTCTAGCCTAGAGATGCTTATTTGTTCAAAATCTAACCAGCATCCTCCACCCTCGACCTTCAAAACTTACATTATTCATCACCCACCTGAACCTACACCACTTTGTTCTAGATTTAGTTGTTTTTCCTTTAATTTTAAACCAGAATATCCTTGACTACCAACGCAAACAAAAACTTCCCATTCATCAACTTAAGTACACTATTTTATACTTCGTTTGAAATCTCAAATAAATGTCAACTAGATGAAAAGGAGAGATAACTATGGGACTAGTAAAGTGGATAGTTTTGTTTGAAATGCCTCGTTCTCCATTACATTTAATGGGAAATGTGAGAATACAGGTTTGCTATATTTGGATAACCAGGGGACAAATAATGCTAAAAACTATAGGAACCAAAATATTCAAACTTTGGCACAACTTAAATGACTTCTCAATCACAATTCATAAGAATACAATCAAAACAAATTGCTTTACCTTCAAGTTTAGATTTTACACTATAAAATAAAATAATAAATAATAGTCATGATTGTAAGAAGAGATTCAATTGAACTAGGCCATACGGTGGAAAAGCTCTTGCACTAATCAACTTAACACAGTGCTACAATCACAATGAGAATACAAAGTGCACAAATGAAGATATTATTGTATATGGCCATCTTCACATTTCAATGTCAACAATATAGCTATGTTCTTTTATTCCTATTCCTTAAAAGGATTGTATAACAAAACTCAAGTAAATACTTGATGTATGTAAAGGTGTTTCCATATTCAGATGAATAAATGTAATATAATAATCTTCCGTAATTGTCTACGTTTAGAGAAGTAAATGGAAAAACAACTACATGATCACAACCAAAAAAAACCAAGGGATAGTTTGTATGGCAATTTGGAAAAGAAAACTATTATCAACTTGGAAAGTCAATGGGGTACTAAAAGCAAGACTGTTACAGTTCTCCCATGTTTGGTAGGTGAAACTAAGTACAAGATTAGCCTTTTATAAAGGTAGGGAAAATTAGGTGTTTTCTAGCCAGTCATCAATAAGAAACAGGCAAGATAGTAATGAATTGTGATTGGTCAAAACTTTTGACTAGCGACTTGTTGCAACCTGCCCAGCATGCCCATACAGATCAAGCATGTTTCTGTTTTAATGTGAATGAAACCATTTCTAAAAATGAAAAGGGAAACAAACTAAGTATGCTACTGCTTTAGCACGAGTGAAACAATTTCTTAAAATCAAAAGGAATGTACCAAGTATGTTTCTTCTTTAGCACATACAAAATTATTTCTCAAAACAAAATGGAATCCTCCTCTTGAGGTTGGTAACTTAGTTACTGCTGTAGTGCAAATGAAAATATTTCTCAAAATGAAATTAAAGGAATCCTCTTGAGGTTGCAAAGGTCCTCTAACTCTCAGACGTATTCCTACATGGACTTACAAAACTGGTTGGGTCGTCTTTATGTATTACATATTTACAAAAACATTTCGAAGAAGATTACCCTTTTTTTACCAGACAAGCTACTTAGTTGATTTAGCAACGTTAGGAAACCCGGAGACATATGTGTACTGGAGATAAACTGATCGTGCAAAACTAAGAAGGATACACAATTAAATCAGTTAAAAAGATAAGTCATACATTGTCAACATAGAGGTAAAACTGAATAAATATATTTACATATTTCACATAAATGAAGGTACAAATTCTGCCTCATTAGTGACTCAGTCTTATGACAATAAATTAACTGTCTCCGCTTAACATTACAAAAATCATGGTTACAAAGAGGATGGTACAGCACCTATACATTCAGAACAAGGATAAAAATTATAGGAAACATAATCTCTCCAGTTATATCAGCATGAAGATGAGAGTTCAAAGAAAGAAACTTACAGTAAAATTTATGTACAGAGACAGCGGAAGACAAATCCGACAATCATTCTTTCCAAGTATAAGGAGCACGTTCGACAATCAGGTAGTCTTGCCTGATATCTTTGACTACTCGAATATCATCATCAAGGTACACAGTCTCAAACCTATACAAAGGTTATTCAAATCATCATTGACCCAAGCAATAGTAATCTGAAGACACTTCCTGACTCAAGCAAGAAAATTGAGGATAAGTGGGAAAGAAAGAGGGAAAAAAATGCTTGAGATAAAGTACTTTGAAAGGCATTTCAACTTCCTAAGCACTATACCTTGCTTGAGATAAAGTACTGTGAAAGGCATTTCAACTTCCTAAGCACTATACCTTGCAATCAAATATATGGAGAACTCCTCATATACCATATATCACTTGGTGGATTATAAATGCTGTTAATCGAGACAATTAAAGAAAACATACACTTACCACCCTTGTCCAAATGGTGGTAGAGGAAATTCCCAATTTTTTCCACGCAGAACTGCACTTGTGAATCTACGACATAGAAGCAATTGTCAATAGACCATGATAAAGAACTAAGTATAACAACTGTTGCAAGACAAGCAAATACTATCTCTGTCCTATTATCAGTATTCTCTAATGTTTCAAGAAATTTCTCACCCCTAACTAGAAGTAAATTTACCAATTTTTAGGTGACTCACCTAACTTGTAGTCTGTTCCAGAAAAGTTTATTAGCATACAACAACAAACAACAATGCCTCAACCCCAAATGAATCTTCAATATTCATCATCTCTATTTGGCACGTCTCACCCCACTATGAGATCGACTAACTTCTTTATCCACGTCCAGGAAAGATCGTTATCATGAAATTCAACAATCCAAGTTAAATTACTGTAATTTGGACTTAACATTTAATTAACTAGAGTAAAGTTTTAATAATGAGCACCAAAAAGGTACTGCAAGAGTACGAAAAAGGTGAAAGTTATACTTTTTCAACAACTACATCAAATTCATAGTCTAAAAAAAAAATCAAAAAGCTGGTTTACATTTTCCATTTCCCTATCCTTACACCAAGACAAAAGTCCCTGTAAACATTTGTCTTTCACATAAGAGAGTAGCTGTTTTTTTTTCCTTCAAAGCATCTTTTGTTTCTAACCATACAAGTTGCATCTTTTTCTTCCCAAATTGATGAGTTTCATTCGATTGGCAAGGGTTTCCAGATTACCACACACTTCCATTTGGGCGATTTGTTCTTGAGAGTTATTAACCTTTTGGGGACCACTCAAAGTCGATCCAGTGAATGGTAATAAAGAGTTTTAGTTTGATATTAAAAGGGGTTGGTCTTGTTAGTTAGCTTGGGGAGCTTGAGAAAGAGGAAATAGGGGAAAAAGTATGTGGGATTTGGGGGAAAGAGGAGTTGTCGGGGTTGGGTTGGGGGGGACCCTAAGGTCCTCTGTCTGCATCTCCACTGCCGGAAAAGAGGAAACCAATGACTAACAGTAACAAATTCGAGAGAGGACACTTTTTGTTCTTTGGTATTAACTTTTTATTCTCTCCAATCAGCTATCAAGCAATATTTGTTTAAACTAGACTACACAGTGTGGGGAAAATATCTTTCAATCTCTCAGGTTCCATCCATTTGTCCAACGAAAATCTTATTTTTGATGCATTACCAATCTTATACATAATTTTTGTTGGAAATCATCCCACATATTAGTAATCTGCAAGATTCTTGACCCACCAAACCACCACCTTTTTTGTCTCTCATTACGCATTTAACCAAATGAAATTTCTATTCAAATTTGCCTTCCCATAGGAATTCACTTCTCGGGGAATTCACTTTCTTCTCAACTTCTGTTGGGATAGCCAGAAGCGACATTAAATAAATTGACACACCATCTAACACCCATTCATCAGAGTAAGTCTATTTCCAAAAGATTAAAATTGTTTTTTGCCAAGGAGCCACAGTCTTCACACACTTGTCAATCACCCCTTGCACACTCCCACATCATTGTGCTTGGCACCAAGTGGAAGACCCAAATAAACATATGGAAACGATCACGTGTAATTTGCGCAAGGAAAGACCAGTTTACATGATCATAAGCTTTTTCCAAATCTAACTTGCGCTAAGCTTCTTTTCTAAATTGGTGATCTATACACTCATTCACTAAGAAAGCAGCACCAACAATAGGGACTAATGGATTCTTACCTTTTTTTTCTTCTCTCTATCTACTGGCCTACAAACTTCAACGTGGAAAACGGATACTGTGCTGTTTGACCATGGAAAATTTATTGACAGCATGCAAAATTTTGTCCAGAAACTTCTTGTTTAAGTTTCTCCAGAAAATGTTTACAAAAAGTTTTCTTTTCAAAAACTGTTTACGAAAGATGTCAGGGTGAAATACAATAAAAACCTTTCTTCCAGTCACATAACATTCAAAAAACAGTAACTACTATCTTTCTTTTTTTTATGACAAGGGAAACTCGCAGCCTCTACCCTTTGGGTGCTAACCCTGCTCCAAACCAATACTTCTTTACAAACTTGTTTTTTTCCAAAGTATTTTTACGAAACTGTTTCCAGAATTATCCAGGCAGTAACATTGTTAGCATCTATTTAGAAGTGATTCAAAATTTAAATATACCTTTTGGGACAAGACACAATATTTTGTGAAAAAGTGTTGCCCATTCTTTATAGGATACACCTACTTTGTGAACAATTGCCATCTTATCTTAACGGTTACATTTATTCTTGAGAAGGTGTATGTTAGTTACTTGTTGAATCTCAATAAATACCTATCCCTCTTTGCAGAAATTCTACATCAGAACTCTTCATCTTGGCTTTCTATTTAAGAGTCCCTTTTCTTTATTCACTCTTAATTGAAATCTATTTGAGCGCACATTAGAAGATTGACATAACCATTTTTTCGCATCCAAACCATTTATCTCTTCTTTTATAATCACCTCTAATGTTTGAGAAGTGATTCAAAAGCTACCTAACCAAGTCTTTAGGAGTTTGTTAGTTAGCTTCCTTTATCTTAATTTCTTAGCAAGTTTAGATATATTAGTAGCTAATTACTACCTCCGTCCACTTTTAATTTGTCATAGTTTCCTCTTTTAGAGTCAAACTATGAAAACTTTGACTAACATTTTAGTATGTATTTTTTCATCAAACTGATATGCAAAAAATTGCAATTTATAATATTTTTTGTATAGTTTTTGAATATATAAAATTTTTGTTTAAAATATTGAATTAATGTAATCTAATTTAACTTTGAAAATTAGTCAAATTGACTTTCGAAAAGCACAACATGACAAATAAAAGTGGACAGAAGGAGTAGTAATTAGTGGGTTAGTGGACCTAGATTTTAGTATTTTCAGTTTTACATGAAGCCTATTTACAGGCAGGTCTTGTACTCTTGTTGCTTTCGTCATTAATCCGAAAAAGAAGACTGTAGTAGCTTTTACTTCTCTTTTGCTCTATTTTCTGCTCACTTTCTCCTTTACTTCTTTTTTCTTTCGAACAATGTCTTGTTTGTTGATTGAATGTTCCTCTTGGCATTACCATCCGTCAATAAGAACTTGAGATTGGGCCAAACTCAACTTCAAAAACTAGTTCATAAGGTGCGAATCATCCTTATAAAGAGTCACATAACTCACATCACCCCCTGTAGTATGACTCTACACTCCCCGCAAGCCCATGATTGTACATCTAGAGCATGGACAATATAAGATGGGGAGGCAACATCAAATAATCAAAGAATATTAGATGGGTAGTGTTATCTTTAAAAAGAAAACTGTATACAAGAGTACATAGAGCACTGAGTTAACATGTATCTTTTCTATAATTTTGCATCTAAGAGTTTCCTTCTTTAGTGCATACAATCAAATCCCTATTATTTTTCCAACAAATATATCAAAGAGAGAATGATAGTTACCTGAAATTCACACGCTGAGAAGATGCAACTTCAATAGTAGACCGAACAAAGAAAACCCCATCAGGTGGGAAAGTGATAACATTGTTAAGAGTTTTTTTCTCAACATCAATAACCTGTAGAACATCACCAGCTTTAGTACCGAAAAAGGGGGCATTCTTAATAATATAAAGCTGTTCTTTCTCCGTAGTCCAAAGCAAACGCCAAGTGACTGAAAGGGAACGTCCAGTGGTGACAGTGTCACGTCCAATGGAACCCAAATCATCAATAGCCTGGATTATTTGTGAGAGCTTTTGGGGGTCAGATTGAGTCCTGAGACCACGTTCTTGGTCAGAAATCAGGTTGAGAAGATGGGTTTTTTGGGATTGAGATGTGAGGGAAGAAGAATGGATGGGTCTTTTGTGGGATTTGGGATTAAAATGGAAGAGCATAAGGGAATTTGGAAGAGAAAAGCAGGTGGCCATTTTTGCTCTTTGGAAGAAACAAGTGGCCGTTGTGAACCTGGGTTTTTTTATATTTGGTATTTCGTGGGAAAATTGATAAGGTGGGCATAGGTCCGTTCGGTTCGATTCGATTTTATATATTATCGATTTGGTTTATTGATTTTTAGTTTTTAAATATAACAAATCAATAAGATATTCTTTATTTGTTTCATTTATCGGTTTTTGTCATTAACAGTTTGATTTTCGATTTACCCTATAAGAAAATGCTCATAAATAAATATATGACTTCTCACTTCTCTAACAATTTGGTGCGATACAGTGAGACAAGCAAATCAGTTGTAAATGCTTTGATAATAGGAAATTGCATCAATAAGAGTAGATGTAGTACGAAGGTGGAATTTATGATGTGAAGTAGAAGTACCGTAACGTGCGAAGTGTGTAGACCGTAGTGTAGAATACATATATAGTGTCTAGTTATGTTAAATTATTAATATTTCATATTTATGAAGGGTATAGTAGTAAATTACTATCTTCTTAATGTGTTATCGGTTTACCCAATAACATATTTATTACTATACCCAATAAGGGTATAGTCACTCAAAAATAGCTTAATTACGCTCCATAATTATAGTTTGCTAATTACGATTCGTAGCTACATGTTATAGGGAGGAGAGTGGCTAGCGGGATTGAGAGAGGGAGGAGAGAGGCGGGCGGGCGAGAGAGGGTAGAGAGCGGGAGAGAGTTGAATTGTATATGTATATCGGTTAGATAATTGTATATATGTAACTGGTATACATATGCATTTGTATATCTGGTGAGCGAGATTGGGAGAGGGAGGAGAGAGGCGAGCAAGAGAGGGCAATAATTTGTATTATTCGCATCTCGTTTGTATAATTTGCGGGTACATTCGTATAATTCACGTATTTTTGTATAATTGAGTAATACAAAGTCTGAAATTATACAAATATGATAAAACTCGAAATAACGAATTGATACAAACATAAACATATGAACTTTAAAACAGTTATACAAATTATATCATACAAAATCAGGAAACTAAACGTTATACAAACTTTAAAAAGTTATACAAAAAAAGATTGAACGTATATGGTGATAAAACTGAAAAACCAAAGGAAATCATCGCCATATACAAATTCAAACCATCGTATACAAATACAAATCAAACGAAGAATTGTTAGTTGCAAATTATACAAATGTGGCGAATTATACAAACGTGGCTAATTATACAAACTCGAAGTCAACCCACATAATTAATGGTTAATGTTAGTCGCGAGTGGTAATTATAGCAAATTATAGCCATGATGACTATTGAGTAGTATAAGTTTGTTTAACCGCGTAATTTTTCCTACTAAAAATCGATATCAAATCGATAACTCAATAAATCTTTTTAATAAAACCATTAAAAATCAGTTAACCCAATAGCAATAACCCAATAATACTTTTTTCGATTCACTTTATTGATCGGTTCAATTTTTGCAAGACCCTAAAAATTGATAATCATACACGAATTTGAACATCAATTAGTACCAGATGATTTTCAAATCTTATTCAAATCATAAGCTATTAAGAGTTGTTTAAAAAGTTTTGGGTGTAATTCGATTTAATTACAAGTCGATTATTTTTTTTATTTTTTTGTTTTAATTGTTTTTAAGAAAAATATATTTTTATTATTCTAAATAAATTTAAGAATATATTTTATTTTACTCTATATTATATTACTAATTTCTAAAAATATATTCCACAAAGGATATGTTTGGAAAGCCACGAGGTATTGGAATTGGTGTAATTACTAGGTTAATAATTATCAGTCTAGTAATTATACAACCTAGCAATTACCATGACTTCTTTCTTTGCCACAATCTAATTATAAGGGCCTGTTTGGAAGGACACCCTGGTAATTGGATTTGGTGTAATTGGTGTAATTACACTGTCTGTCTTGTTTGGTTGGACAGGGTAATTACTTGGTCAGCAGGTAATTGGTGTAATTGGCAGGGAGTAATTACACTCTCCAATTCACAGGCAGAGGTTGTGAATTGCTGGTAATTACACGGTGTAATTACCAGCTAATAACTTTTTAATTTCTTTTTTTTTTAATTCTATTTTAATTTTTTTCACTTATATTATTTTAAGTTCTATTTTTATTTTTATTATTCTAAAAAATTCTAGAAGTTTATTTTATATTTTATATTATTATATTTCATTTTCTTCTCATTCTCAACCTTACCTTACATGATTCTATGCAATTTTTTCGTATTATCTATTTCTTTATGCCGTGCTTATTTTCTCATTAGCATAATTTTATTAGTATTCTAATTTTTAAATTAAAATAGAATTTATTGTTAAGTAAGGTTATAGACTTACGTTTTTTTTAAAAAAATAAAAAATAAATCGTATTTATGTATGCTATGTTGAAATTTGCTATAAGAGTATTATGTTAAATTTTTTGTTTTGAATTTATAACTTATGTTATATTTTCAGTTTCATTTGTTTTAGTAATATTGAATTCACATTGCAAGTCATTTTTTAATTAGACTTGATAGATTATGTTTTTGTTGAATATTTAAAAATTTATGACATATTATTTATATATTAATCTTTTTATCAAACTTGCATTTCACGATGTTCGTAGAAACTTCATACTTTTAGTTTTTATGATCAATTCAATTGAAATATATTAATTTGAAAAAATATAAATCAATAATCTTTTCATAATATTAGTTAAGAACATATGTTTATTAAGTAATATATTTTCAATAAAAGAATATATCTCTTAAATATTTAATTTAATATTATTTATAAAGTTTCTTATTTGTCTAGTATAAATTTTAAATAATTAATTTTTATTTTTAAAATTTAATATAATTTTATGATTGAAATTGTGCATCCAAACACAACATGTGTAATTACATTGTGGCATCCAAACAGGACATGTGTAATTACAGTGTAATTACACTGTGGCAACCAAACATGTCAGTGTAATTACTAGATTGTGTAATTACTAGGCTGGTAATTACTACCCTAGTAATTACACCAATTCCAATTATCAGGTGGCTTTTCGAACATATCCTAAATGTATTGTTTGGTTGCACAATTGCAATCATAAGGTTATATTAAATTTTAAGAATTAAAGTTAATTATCTAAAATAAAATATTTATATTAGACAAATAAGAGACTTTATAAATGATACAGTATTAAATATTTAAGATATATATCATCTTTATGAAGATATATTAATCAACAAACTTATGTTCTTAACTAATATTATAAAAATAAAATAATATAAATATATATTCTTAGAATTTTTTATAATTAAAAAAATATTAAAATAAAAAATAGAAATAAAATGAAGAAATTAAAAAGAAATTACAGACTCCCCTGTGAATTGGAGAGTGTAATTACCATCTACCAGTTACACTCAATTACCCGCTAACCAAGTAATTACATGGTCAACCAAACTGTTGGTGTAATATACAATAAATTACAGTTGAAAATAAAATGACAAAAATGAATAAACAATTGTTTAGGCTGAAGCGCGGATATCTCGTTCTCTTTAAGGAGATTCAAGCCCATTGCGGTATAACCTACACCGATCAAGCAATATCACTCTTGACTTGTCCCCTCCAGGATACAACATCCCAACAACGTCGTACAACTCAAGCAACTCCGAATTAGTTGAAGAGTTCAAAGCTCCACATAAGAACACATTCCCTCAACATATAATTACTCTATTTTGTATGTAGTGAATATAGTTGTAGACTTAGAATATTTTCTTTAGCTTCAACTCTCTCTTTCAGTACTACACACTATAATATTATTTCACCATTCTCATCTTTCTTGGCATATCTTTCTCAAAGGAAGAAACACCATTATTTATAGTTGAAGAAGTCTTCCATATAATCAATAGGTAGAATGAGGGGTAGTAATGTGGTAGATAAATGTTTTAGATGTTATACGAGTTACAAGAATCTAATGGTCATATGAGTTACAAGAAACTAATTCTTATGGTCATATAAGTTACAAGAACCAATAGTCATCTTTCACCACAATTTTATACCCACTACCATATACATTTAATATTTTATTTTAATAATAAAATGTATATACACCAACACAAACATGTCAGATAGTGTAATTACACTCAATTACACAAAATCCAATTACCAGGATGGTTTTCCAAACAGACCCGAGTTTGTTTGGAAAGCCATCGGGTAATTGAAATCGATGTAATTACTAAGGTAGTAATTACTGATGAGTCTGAGATTTTGACCCATTTAGGGCTTTGTTTGATAGTACAAGTGTCCTCAAATAACTAATTTACGCTATAAACTGATGTTAAAGCATTGATTTTCAGGTATATGAGTTAAGGAGCAAGGCAAGAACACTACTAGGCAAAAAGGAGCAAACCAAGCTACAAAAGTGAGAAAAAGCAATCATGGTGATCGCCAAGACCACTCGACGGTCGCCGAGTGGCTCTTCAGCTCGCCTAAAGTTCCAGCATGCCAGCCCTGGAGGAAGAAACCAAGTCGGCGACAGAAATAGGCATTCTGTGAATCGTCGACCGGTTCTGCGACAACAAGTTGGATCGCCCGAAGTTACAGAACTTGGGATGCTGAAGACCAATGCAAAATGGCAATCAAATGGAGAAAACGGCGGATCACCGAACCACTAGGAGAAGTGCGACTTATCTCGCCGAGTGGACTTTTAAGCCAAAAAGCTTAAAAGTATAAATTGATTTAGAAAAGGAGTATTGAGTAGTTCTCACCCAACTATTACAATTCTCATTCTAGAGTTAGAGTTTTCTGTAAGTTTTTGAATTCTTATTATAAATTTGTGAAGATTTTGACTTGGGTCTTTGAATTTAACCTTTGGAAAACATTGTAAAGGCTTGGAGACTATTACCCAACTGAAAGCTAATCGAGTTGGTAATGATTTTTACCTTTTTATGATGTCTAGCTAAAACCCCAATTCTTGGGGTGTGAATATATGATTATGGGTTGAATTAGCTTATGGGTATTGTTAATTACTGATTTAAATGAATAATTGAAGTGGGTTTTAATTGATAGTTGTGTTTTAATCTATGAATTGTAGTTGCAAATGCAGTTTTAGTTTTGTGTTCTTAACTTGCTCAAGAGAGAGGTTTTGGAACCAAAGCTCTCAATTGATGATTGTAGGTATTGAGTTGATGTGGGTTTAGCTTGAAAGAGTGAATCCTAAACACAATCCTATCTATCTAGTTCGAAAGAATAGATAAATTAAGGTTGTGGGTTGTTCTTATTTGCTAAGCTTGTTGATGTTCGAAAGAAATCACTTGATTCGAAATAGTTGTTCGAGAGAAAGCTATTTCACTTATAAACTAGCCTACCCACTGATATCTAGCTATTTATTAGTACTTTCAATTACCCATATAGTGAAATTTGCCTATAATCGATCACATCCCGAGACTTCCTCTCTATATTGTTATTTTCCTCAGCATTTGATTGTTTTGTAGTTGATAATTGCAAACCAAAACCCCCCATCTAACATTCATTGTCACCCCTTAGACTTGTTTACTTGTCTTTTTCGATAATTTCTATTCTTATAGCTATTTAGACCACGTTTGTACTTCATACTTGAATTTGAACACGTACCACTCCCTGTGGGTTCGACCCCAACTCTTTGTTGGGTTTTATACTGACTAACGATCGTTCGCACCTAGAATTGGATGAGGTGTGCTTGAAACGTTAAAATCAATTACCAATCTAGTAATTACATTGATTTGTTTGTTTGCTACGATATAATTACAGTGTTTTCTTGATCTCATTTTATTAGGAGGAAGCTGTAATTGTCCATTGATCATTTTTTAAGTCTCACCACTTTCGTTCTTTCTTGGCCACGAACCCAACAAAAGGGAAGTTTGTTAAATTAAACTCTGGACTAGATCGAGTTTCCCCCTTTTGAGTTTGTTCTTTAGGGCATTGGATAAGTGCAGGCATCTGTTGTTGGGGAACGATCTAAAATTGAGGCATTTTCCCCTTTGCACCCTGAGAGGAAGTGGCTCTTAGTTGGTTTTGTATTAAATATACAGGTATATCTGGTGCAGTCTCTCAGATCATACTGGTAGGCTTCCATCCTTTAACAATTTTGCTAGGTGCTTGCCTTTTCCTAGGCTGTGGGACTTGTTGTTGTGGTGCTTGAGTTAGGCATGTATGCCCAACCACAAAACATTTAGAGAAAAACTTAGGTTTCTAATCATAAATAACATCTTGTTTGAACATAGTGCTAGTAGGATCCATAACAACAATCTTATCAGGTAAGAGTTGTGTAATGTTCACTTCAATCAACATTCACGCAAAAGAAATTCTTGTTTGTTTAGCAGTGCATTTATCAACATAATTGGAACCCCAATAACACTAGCTATTCTACTCAAGGATTTTTTGCCCCAACAAGACATGAAGTTTTGGAAATTTCACCCAGAGAGGCATTGTTGTGGGAAATTCCTTGCTAAAATCAAAGTTCACAGTCCAGGGTTTAAAAATTATTGGTTTGTTGTTAATGGTGTATGAACCTGAGTAGAGAATTTCATTCATATCATCAGTTGAATGAAATTGAATCACATAATACCCTTTTTCATGATAAAAGAGCTTAGGTTTTGTTACACTTGACCAGAATTGACTATTGTATCTAGTAAGAGTATCATATCCAAGTACTTTTCCTATGAAGTAAGCAATTAAGGCATTGTTCCATTTCTTAATTTCCTGATAAGCCTCATCTTTATCCAAGTGGACAACAATTCAGCATTTGAGGAGGTATATAGTCTAGTGTAAGGCCATTTGCAACAACTTTGTTATTAGCGAAGAAACTAGTTTGTACCTCAACTCGTTTATCATCCATTATTATCTCCTCTGTAGGCTCAATATCTTCTTTTGCTAGTATTACTGTTTCACTTGGCTTCATTATAACTGTTTGTACAATTCCATTGGCTGCGGGTGCCATTCTGTCAGCTTCGTCCCAATGGATATCTCTTCTCTTAAACAGCAACCTAAGGAATCTCTCTTTCCACATGAGGTTTGGTGCTTGGCGTCACACTAGAAATGGTGTATGTGGGGTATCACTCAGATTCAACCTCTTTGCAATCTCACTCTGTTAGAAGAGGTTTTCATAATCAATTTTTCCTTTGGATCCAGAATCTTAGATGGGGTTTTTTCACCATTTCCAGGGTCGCCAAGCTAAACTTGTGCTCCCACCAAGCTTCCAAATGTAGCAATAGGTACCTTTTTAGTCCTTCATTTTCCCCTTCCTCTTCCACGTCCTCTTCCTCGAGCTCTTGGCATGGCCAGTCCACTGCGGCGTATGTGACTAACGTTCACCGAGGGCCAGAGAGTTTTTTTAGCATGCAGTTTGTCTAGTCCAAAAGCATTTTTACGTGAAAATGATATGATTATCGTTACTACTTACTAAAATGAAGGTACATGATTTGACAAGAATTAAATGATTGTACGATTTTGAAAATGCTTTCATATGAATACTTAGGGTGTGTTTGGTATGAAGGAAAATGTTTTCTTGGAAAACAAGTGGATTTCTAACTTATTTTCTCATGTTCGGTTGATGAGTAGAAAATATTTTTTAATGTTTGGTTGGTGAATGAAAAATATCTTTTATTTTTTGCTTGAGACTAAAAAATTACTTTTTAGGAAAAAAATTTATAATCCGAAAATCAACCTCGATAATTGATCTAAGACCCGACCCTGACACCAAACTAGGACAAGACCCCGATGACCGTTCCAAAATCTGACCCTGAGATCTGACCCAGGACCTGAACCAGATTTTTTTCCGAAAACAAATAAAAATTTTGATAGGGTGGGGGGGCAGGATGGGGATGGGGTAGAGGGGGATAAAAAAATGATTTTTTTTTAAATTTGAAATGTTTTTTCAAAAATAATTTTAAATTTTTTTTTTCATGGGGGTGGCTTGGGGGTAGGGGTAGGAGTGGGGGTAGGGTGGCGTTAAAAATGATTTTTTAAAAATTTGAAATATTTCCCAAAAATATTTTTTTCTTGAAAAATAATTTGATGGAATGGCCTGGGGGTGGCGGAGGTAGGCGTAAGGGGTGGCATATAAACGAAAAATTTAAAATTTGAAATATTTTCCAAAAACATTTTTTTTAAAATAAAATAAACTTGACGGGGGTGGCTTGGGAGAGGGGGAGCTTGCATAAAAAATGAATTTTTTTAAAATTTGAAATATATTTAAAAAAACAATTTTTTAAAAAATATTTTTCTAAAATACTTTTTTTAAATTGTTTTTTTATGGGGGTGGCCTGGGTGGGGGTGGCGCGCGGGGGGTAGGGTGTAGGGGTGGGTGGCGTAAAAAATGAAAAAAAAATACTTCCCAAAATATTTTAAAAAAAATATTGATGGGGGTGGCGGGGGAGGGGGTTGGCCTGGGTGGGGGTGGCCTTGTTTGGGGTGGGGGAAGGGCGTAGCGTAAAAAGTTAAAAAATAAATAAATTTGAAATATTTTTCAAAAGCAATTTTTTTGGGGGTGGTATGGATTCGATGACGTAAAAATATCTTAAAATTTGAAACATCTTTCAAAAATATCTTTTTTGTTTGATTAGGGGGAGGGGGGTTGGCTTTGGGGTAGGGAAACATTGCGAAAAACACTCCTAAAATCTGAAAGTCAATGTACCAAAAAATCTAAAGTTCAACAAGTAAAAAAAAAAGGGGTAAAACCCAACTAAACAACTACTAAAGCAATGTCTATGTTCGAACAAAATGGACTAAACAAAATAAGGATCCATGGCAGCCTGAAAGAACTGGCTCACCCTTAAATTCGGTCTCGATCTCCTAAATGAGGTCTGTCAGTAGCCGCCTGAAGATGTCATGTAACTCAACAAAGAAAGAGCAAGTGCAATATCAGTACACAACCATAGTGTACTGGTAGGCTCACACGACTATTCCACTAAACGCAACATGTATAAGCAATCACAACAAAGTAAACATGACATGCACGGAATCTATACACAGTGGTTATCATTTTAAAGCAACATAAAGTCTTCCAATATCAATCATCATTAGATATGAACGTAATCATCACAAGTAGATACATAACATAACTCAATGGTCCTCTCACGGAACCCAATTAAATGGTTCTCTCATAGAACCCATACCCAAACTGTTAGTGTACCGGAACGTGGTACCCGATCCCAATTAGTGTGCCGGACGTGACACCCAATCCAATATATGCGTTGGAATGTGGCATCCGATCCAAGTTAGTGTGTCGAAACGTGACATCCGTTCCAATATATATGTTAGTACGTGACATCTGATCCCAATTAGTGTGTCGGAACGTGATACCCGCTTGATTCAATCATGCCGCAATCACAATCACAATGTACATTCTCAAATCATACAATCAAGTGTTGATTCATGGCTTACAAACATTTATTCATACTCATTAGCATTAGGTATGATCAATAGTGCAGCATTCGCATACACACATGCATTACAATGAAGCAAATACAATAATACATCACACAAACATGGAATCAAACCATCACCTACCTCGAACCCAAGCTTGAATCCTCCTAAGAAACTTGATTCTTCCCTTTCTGGATTCTTTCCGCTTGTTCTTGGACTACAAACAAATAATTTAACACAATGATCAATAGCTAAGGTCTAATTTACCCGAAATATAACAAACCCAATAACCCTAAACTAAACTCATGATCCTAAGATGCAGCTAGGGCTTTTTCCCACCATCAACTTCAGGCCAAAAACCCTCCTCCAATAATAATTAACCAAGAATCTAAATTCTACAAATCAAAAAACGGATTAGGGGAGTAAAAACCTTACCTTTAGTGCTAGAAGAGGTGGAAAACCGTCAAGAATTTTCCCTAGTTCATCTCCTAGCTCTTAAGAACAAAGTTTGCAGAATAATGACGTTTTTGGGGTTTATTTCCAACTTAAGTCACAACTGTCCCACCACAGCGGCCCGGCCCTAGCGACTTGTACGGAAACAGATAGTCAAAATTAGAGTTCCAAATCCCTTTTTAACAACACACTTCCAACTCATGACGTTCAAGGACTACTTATTCACGCTAAGATCAGTTTCGGGAGTTCCACTCCCCCGAATTCAATTCTGTAAAGTCGTACGGGTTCCTTAACGTCTTGGCTATCCACTAAAGTCATCAAATTCATTATTAAATCTCTCATTCAATACCATATTTCCCTAGACCTCATTGACTCAGATTTTGTCCAAATCTGGACTAGGCAAGGAAATCCCAAGTGACTACAAAAAGTTTTTTCGACCCTATTTCTTTCCTCGTTGGCTTTTCCATAATGACGGGAACAGGTCGTTACAGGAAAACATTTTCCTAACATGATTAAATTGAAAAACATTTTCCAGAAATGTTTTCCTCCATACCAAACACATCCTTAATGTTTACAAATAAAAGTATAAATGAAGTAGACCTTGATAAATTATGTAGCTAATAATGAGTTCAGTAGACCTAATATACCTTGTATCTATTGATAATTGTTATAGACTTCTCTAGTGAAAAGGTAGAACTACCATATAATTATTCATCTCCCTCAAGTATGAACTTAATGATTTGCATATTTGACTCCTTAAAAGGACCATAGTTTTTGGCTATTTCTTAAAGTAGAACATTACACCAACTACATGGTTAATTTTTGAAAATATTTAGAATATAAGATTTGATATGATAGTATCACTGAGTTTGTTATCGAATTGCTAAATTGATTTTTGCTTACATGAAACAGACAAGTTTAATTATTTTTCGACCTACTTTTACCTCTCTTTCTATCTACTATATCCAACCCCTCACACCTCCTCATTGGGGCATTTGCACATATCCTCTTCACATGTCAAACCATCTCAATCTCGCTTCACTCATTTAACACCACGGAGGTCACTCATATCTTATCTCAAGTATCCTCATTTTTAATTTATCGCTCTTAGTACGTCCACACTTCCATCTCAACATCCTCATTTCCACAACATATTTCTTTTGCACGTGGAAGTTTTTATAACCAACACTTCCATCGATTCATACAACAAAGTCAATCTAACCATCACTCTACAGAACTGTGATGGTATTTTTTTTATCACACAAAACTCTAGAGGCAAGCTTCCACTTCATCCACATCGTACCAATATGATGTGTGATATTATCATTGATGTCCCCACTTTTCTGGATTATAGAATCAACATACTTGAAGCTATCTTTCTCCGAGATAACTTGTGTGTCAAACCTCACTTCCACGCATGCCTCATGATTTGCATCACTGAACACTTTAGACTCTAGAGTTTGGCTCCACACCTTTAATCTAGCATTAACAATTATGCATGTCTCATTAATCAATATTATGTCATATGCAAATAACATATGTTGACGCACCTCATCTTGAATATACCGCGTTGTTTCATCCATCACCTAGATAGATAGAAACACTCTAAGAGCTAATCCGTAGTGCAACGTCATACCATTGGAAAGTCTTCTGAGTCTCCTCTCATCATCCTAACTCGAATTTTGGTTCCATCATACATGTCCTTTATTGAATTATATAAAATAAGTCATCAGTACACATCTAACATCTTGTTGACATCTCTAGAGGACTTCCGTTGAAACTTTGTCGTAGACCTTTTCAAGGTCAATCAACACCATATGTAAGTCTCTTTTTTTCAATATTTCATCACCATTTGTATACCTCTATGAATACTTGATCTTGGGCGTATTTAGGCGCCTAATAACCAATTAATCCCATACATATGGCTAAGTTGAGAGCATTTTTTGTTGTCGGAATTAAGTTTTGAGAGCCTTTTGATGTCGCTTCTTCTAATCAATATGATTAGATGTTGCAGGGTGAAAAGCAAAGAAGAGCGAGCCAAAAGAGGGCACCTGGTCAGAGGTCGGAAAATAGATGACGAAGTTACGAAGAAAAAAGGGCCAAGAAGCTAGAGAATACACTATGAGGGAGCACATCCGTGTCGCGAAGCTGATACGTGTGTGTAGAAAAGGAACTCCACTTAACAGTGGAGTGCGCGATGGGAGCGCGTCGCGGAGAGGTTTCACATGTGCGCAACTATAGGCGAGGGAACAGGTCCGCGTCGCGAACCTGGACACTAGAAATTGGCCACGTGTTTTATGTTAGACTATAAATAGTTTAAGTGTGTTATTTTTATAAGGAACCAATTTTAAATAGACGAGAGGAGAGCGATTTGGGGGATTTGGCTAACACTTTCTAGGGATTTTCTTCTACTCCTTCATTTTGGTAAACCCTTTTATGATCCATAAACATTACTTGATGATCTTTTGTTTTATGAGTAGCTAAAGTTCCTTATTCTAGGGTTATAGCTACGATTAATGGCATATTAGTATTTGTTTCTAGCATGAGATAGGTTTTCTTGTGATTTATGATTACATTCTTGATTAACTATTTTAATGCATGATCAACATTAAAATAAACTCGTTGTCTGCTCTTGAACTCGAAAGATGAATAGAGGGATAGACCAAAGAATGTGGGAAGTGTGTTCATTCTAGAGTAAAGTTAGAATGTTTCGTATATAGGATAGTCTTATACCTATATACCGCACTTGATTAATATGCAGGATGATAGCTTAATGCTCTGCCATCGGTTCATGCCTATCCCCGCTCAACGATGTAGTTAGGCTGTCGATGGTGATAGGGGATTAGAGGTCGGAAGATCATGATCGTAAATTGAACCTTGCAAATCCATGATGAGGTTAGCCTGTCGAATGCTAGGATAAATTAATATTATTGCGGAAATAGGGTTATGCTGCAACCCTGGATTACTTTCCCATATTGTGAAATTCTCTTGTTTGAACTGTGTGATTGTAATACTTAATTTTTGAGATTGTTCAACTTAGTAGTTATAATCAAATTTCTAAAATTGTTTGTCACATAAGTAGATTTAATTTAGAAATAACAAAGTTGTTATTTGTTGATTTGAAGTCCCTTGGGTTCGATAATCCGGCTCGAAAGAGTCGTTGTACTACTTAAGTGACCACGTGCACTTGCGTGTGATTTTGGACACAACAATACTACAAATAGATGTATAAGAACTCATATTATATAAACTTTTTGTAACACCCCGGAAACTAGTAGGCCAAACTAGAGCCACAAGCTAGGGTTCTAAGACTTGATGTATGGGAAATAGAGTTGTAGATGAGACTTTATGTATTTAGAATGAGGAGTTTAATGGTTGAACATCAAGATATGTATTAGACCTAGTAGCCTATATAACCTTTAAGAGTTTGGTTGTGCATGGGAAGGGCAACTACCAAGGCAAAAGGGCAAGCCTAAGCCAAAGGGCCAAGACTACCTAACCTTGGTAGCTACTGCCCAAGGGTTCACGACCAGTAGTGTGGACCACGGTCCGTGAAGGGGTCCTTGGAGATGCCTTAGACACTTGGGAGGCCATGCCAAGAGGCCAAGACACTGCCCCAAGTTCACGAGGCACTTCACGAGCCGTTGGCTTGACCACGGCCCGTCAAAGTGCCCGTGAAGGTGCCTTAGTGTTTTAGGGTGTTTTAGGGTCTTGGAAAGTTGGGGGAGCTACTGGTCAAGTGACCATGGGCACCACCACGGACCTTGGTGCCCTTCAAGGACCGTCCAAGTGGCCATGGTGTCTGGGACGAGGCAGCCAAGTTGAGGGACATTTGGGTAAAATCCAATGCGACTAGGTTTAAGTGGTGGTCGTTTTGTATGTCTTTTATTCACCTATTTAGACTATTTTAATTCCTTAGCCCCCAAGTTTAAGTCACTTTACATTAGACTCAATTCAAAAACCCAAATCACTCATCTCTCAAATATTTCTCTCTCTAAGAAGAACTTTCATTGAAGAAGAAGCTAGGGTTGCAACTAAGGTCAAGAACAAAGGCTCCATTGCTAAAGGCTTGTGCTAGGGCATTGATTAAGGTATGTTTAGATTTTTCATCTATGGGTTCTTCCACCCATAGAGTCCCCTAGAAACCCCCAAGATTTGTGAAGAAGAACCCCAATCTAAGCTAGGGTTACTTCCAATGTATGGGTTTTAGGTGGGTACGATTCCAAAGTGTTGGATACTACTCATATATGATTAATTTAGTATTTATTCATGATATTATGAATAATTTATGTGAATTCCTTGTCTAACCCTAATTTTCTAAGTATGTGGGTTTAGATCTTTTGATGAGAAATTGATGGTTCTTGATAGATTTTCTAAAGTTATCACCATGTATAGAACTTATCCAAGAATGGGAATATGAAATCATGAATTGAACTAGACTTATGCATGTATGATAGAATATGAATTGAATGATTAGAATTGGGACTCTATGATGAATTATGCTTAGAATTGTCTATGATTAAGCCTTATGAATGATGTGTATTGTTATCTAGACTAGTATGTTGATTGTGCTAGTTAGAATAGAATAGCTTGAGGTTGAGTCTTATGATTCCTTCATGGATAGTTGAATTATGTAGCTTGGAATGGTAGATCTCATGGTAGCTTAAGATTGAGGAATTAAGCTCTCCTAAGGTTAGCTTGAACTAGCATTGGTAGGATGTTTTTCATGGTAGCTTGAATTAGTATAGGCATGGTAGCCTAGGATTGAGGATCTATACTCTCCTATGGGTAACTTGAACTAGCATTGTTAGAATGCATTTCATGGTAGCTTGACTTGGTTAGGCCAATACCATTTCATGGATTCACACTCCCCTAAGGATAGCTTGCATCTTATTGAATGGTTGCATGGTGGCTAGGTTGGTATACTTGTATCCTTCCTTTGATAGCTTGGATTGTATGATAGGATGTTTTCCATGGTGGTTAGGTCTAGAATGATAGTATGATATACTTTGATAGTCTAGAATGATAAATAGTTAGCATTGAGTAAGCTAGCCTAAATGAGTACTTAGTGTGAGTGGTAGTATGGGATGTCATTCATACATGGCACAAGTATGACTTGAAGCTACTTATGAAGTGTCATCTTATGTGATGTATGCCTAGTTTGGATCGTTGCTATAGTTGCCTTCCATGATATGATTGACTTAAGTTGATAAGTTCCTTGCCAATATGAAGTAGGTCTATAGTGACACCTAGAAATGGTAAATATGAACAAGGTGGCTTCAAGATATGCTTAGTGTGTGTGGTATTATGGGATGCCCCACATACAATGCACAAGTGTGCCTTGAGGTTACTTAGGGGTTCTTATGTCATGAAAACCTAGGTCTTAACTATGAAGGTGGACTATGACCAAGAATGACCAAAGAGAAGGTACGTACATAGCTTAGATAGTATTATGGGATGCTATCTTGGCCTTGCACAAGTATGCTTGGAGGGAGCTTGTGAAGTAGTTCACTTGAATATGAAAGACTAAGGGTTGAAGTGTGAACTTATGTACGTCTTATGTTGAATTGCTATGATAAGATGCTTATGTTGGAGTTTATGTTATGATTATGTTATTGTCTCTTATGATTATGTCTTATGTTGACTAACCCCTTTGAGATGTTTTATGTTGGTATGTTAGCTTTCATACTTTGTACATTTTGTACTAACGCATATTGCCTACATTCTAACCAAATGTAGGGTGTTGGGTGATTGAGTTGCTTGGAGGCTAGGTTCCTAAGTGCAAGAAGATTGAAGATTGGTGAGTCCTCATAGCTTCGAGGACAAACCCCCTTATGTTTTATTTATGTCTTTTCTTATGTTTTAGACTTTTTGTGGGCTGCGTCCCAAGACTTTTATTCATGTTATTCATAAATGGTTTGAGACAAAGATGTTAAAAAGACTTCCGCTTTTATGAAATGTTTTTGATATTATGCTTTAAAGAAAGTTTAAATTCTCCCTACTTTTCTACGATCTTATGATATGATAATGCTAAGGGCTTGTATGCGACCCCTTCGAGGTCAAGTACGCCATATTACGACTAGGGGGTGCTCTCGGGTCGTGACACTTTCATACTTCGAAAATAGTTGAAAGAAAAATAAAAGAAATTCCTACACTTCTGTCTCTTGTCGCTCTGTATTGTTTTATTATTCATACTTTCATCTTTTGATCTTTATATATATATATATAAAACTAACTTTTCTAGGTTGATTTTACAATAAAATTTGATTATTGCATAAATATTATTATGCCATCGCCGCATTAACTATAAGTTTTAATACATAAGACATGGAACACTAAATTTTAAAAAAAAACAATCGTGAAAGTGATAATCTCAAATACCTTTAAATAGGCAACAAAAGAAAATATTGAAAAGAGATAAAAATCTCTAGACTTTTATCTTGTAACACGTGGCATACAAATGACATCAGCAGACCGGATAGTGATGTCCATACACTCCGTGCTGCTGCTGTTGATGATCAATAACCTCTTTCTGTCGCCGGAGTTCCATTACTTTCCGGTGAGAATTCGAATGCTGTGTCAACACAAACGTCGGGCTTGCCGCGGGACGATATTCAGGTACCAACCGGCCCGATTTGTACCTTACACCACAAGCATTACACAGTGTTTTGGGGCCTAATGGTCCAGTTCGCCACTGCGGCGTTTTCTCTGATGCACAATGAGTGCATTTTCTCGGTGTAATAATCTCTGAGTTATTTGAAGATGTTGAAAATTTGTTTCTGTTATAATTTCCTGAATTTTCGTCTTGATTGGAGTTTTGATGTGTGGATTTGTGTTGTTGGAGTGAGGAAGTAGTCCAGCTAGTGTTTGAATTACGTGAACGTTTGCTTCTTGATTTGCTGTGGAATATTGTAGTAGTAGTAGTAGTGGTATTGAGGTGGTACATGGTTTGTGTTAAGGAGTTTGAAGGGATGTTGTTGGATGAATCTTCCACGAAGTTCGATAGCCACTCCAACTCTGCTACATCATCACTCTTCACAAATAACAAGAACAAGAATAAATAAATTATACTATTATTAAATGAATAAGTTCTTTATAACATGAATAGGTTAAGTTCACCTAAAATATTATGTAGCAAAACAATATGATAGGATAATTCAAGTACTTCTTTTTTCCAGTTTATATGTTTCATTTGTTTTAGTCAATTAAAAAAAACACATTTCAATGTAATATAATTTAGTTTTAAAACATTTGTTTTAATTTTAACAAAATGATTTATAGTCATAGAAACAGTTATGATTTATTTTAGATCACGAATATCAAAAGTATTTTTTTAAAAAGAAAATCATGTCAAATTAAACTACACTATATAAATTGGAATAGAAAAACTGTGCAGTAACATATTAAATTGTAGTGTGAAATATATTTTTAAGATACTATATATACTAGTAATGTGTTTAATTTGAAATCTAAATAAAAGGTTTCACTTTTTCCTAATTAGTTTACACCATTACAAAACACTTTCACCAAATTAGGAAAATAACATCTTCACTTTTAGAATAGAAGTGTTCTATGCAATATATAATTATCTCAATTATATATATTATTTTACTTTAACTAACACTAAACATTATTATCGGTCCTCAATACTCCAAACTTTTACTAAAATAGCATTCGAATTGAATCTTTAACAAGTGTTTAATTATTTATCAGAAAATATTTTTGACTGTCCCACCATATCACATAAAACTTAATTTACTTGATGTGATATAGTTTAACTGGATATCGAAGATGTACTCATGTGTATATATATACTTACCGGAACGCAGAGTTTATCGGTGAAGTCAACGGAATTGGGAAGAGCATCGTAGTAACAACTGGTGGCAGCAACGTTGTCGGTAGGAGGTGGTTGGTAATGGTGATTGAGATCAAAGTCGACAGTTGTTTTAGAGGAGGAAAAGATGTCTTCGTTTGAGAAATCAAGAAGATCATCAATCCGAAACACTTCTGACGTTGACCGTCCGTAGACATCCATATTCTCCGATTAATGCTAAAGTTAGACACAGAAAATGTCGGTTTAAAGCTTTGATATGGAGAGATAAATTTGAGCTGGGAATTATTCCTCCCACTAGAGAAAGAGTATATGAGTGAAGTAAGGGGCTTATGAGTGAGGGGTTGTAGTCAGTGTGCACTTAAATATTTGCAAGTGAAGGTACTACCGGCCGAAAATTGAACCGAAAAAAATATTGACGATAGTAATTTATTACTATACTCTTCATAAATATTACTGTTAATAACTAGATATTATATCAGTACTCTACACTATAATTTTTACACTTCACACGTCACAATACTTCTACTTTCACATCAGAAATTCCATATTATGTTTTGGTTGTAACATGTAATTGTAGTCTTCATATTACATCTACTCTTATTGATGCAATTTCTCATTATATTTCTTGTTTCACTATATCAAAGCATTTATAGTTGATTTGCATGTCTCACACCAAATTGTTGGAGAAGTGAGAAATCATACATTTATTTTATGAGGATTTTCTTATTGGGTAAATCAAAAACCGAATCGTTAATGACCAAATACCGATAAACCAAAAACCGATAAAGAATATCTTATTGGTTTAGCGTATTTAAAAACCGATAACACATAAAACCGAACCGACTGATGCACACCCCTCTATGAAGGAAGACAAAAGGAGGGTGGGGAAATCTACGTATTATATATGAAATGACAATCGTTGAGTGATTTTGAATGTGAAATAATAATGGTTGAGTTGTTTTTTATTATAAAATAAATTTGAATGACTTTCTCAAATAATTATCATTAATTGAGTGATATGTGTGCTACAAAATAAAATTAAAGTGTCTTTCTGTAAGATAAAAATTGTCAGTGGAGTAACTCGGAGATTAATTGTGTTAGGCGGGGATTTATAAACAACTAAAGTTGGTAGGATATATAATGCAATAATTACCTAAGTTTGGAAATTGGAATAAAATGATTTTAGTTGTGAGAATACCCACATGAAGAAAAGATTATGCAACGTGAAGGGGATAGACAAATGGCAGAATAGATTCAGCGTATTACTTACTATAAGTCTATAACTATTATATTAGTGCATTATTGAAGTCATGTGCGATTGGACCGGGAAGATGGTGTGACCACTGCAATTTTTCAGAGTACTAACATGCTCCCTTTCACTTCCAAACTCCATAAATTTCTTTAACCTGTTTTTTCCTTCCAATTCTTCATATTTGATATGATGAAAAAAAAATCATAAAACTATATCTCTAACATATTTACCTTTAATAAAAGCATTTAATCAATCATATTCATTTGACTAAATGTTACTAATGGAATAGCTATAATCACAGGCAGAGCTAGGTGAGGGTTTGTGGGTTCGGACGAACCCAACAGCTTTTCCGTAGACCCTGAAATAAACATATATGTATATTAACTTGTGAATCTGGTTAAGTGACTGTGAAACGCTGGAATTGTGCCTTTGAACCCCCCTTAATCCGAACTACGATCTCTTTTAGAACCCCCTAATTCTTAATCCTGGTTTCGCCTCTATCTAGCTATAACCTATCTTTTTCAATGTTCAATTTATTTACTTCTTCCATAATCAGTATGGACTTTTTTTAAATATATGGATTAAGGTCCTATTACCAATGTATAAAGTTTTAATATTGTAATATATATCGGCAAGGGATACGTAACACATGAGTGGTCCCAATTATAATATCAAGATTCCCCATTTCTTGATGTGAATTTCTTTGGAATGTAATGAATATGATTTGAATATATTAATAAGAATAGTATAGTATCACTCCAATTTCTTAATTCTACTAGTTAAAGAAATCAAGATCTAACAAATACAAAAAATAATTATGAAAGAGTAACAACTAACATTGATGGCAGAGTGAGCACTCTCCTTTGCCTCCTGTGTCATGTGATCATTTAATCAGTCACATGAGGAACCATACTATATTGACTAGAACTGTTTTTATCTGTGTGAGTTTGAGTTTTATATGTCGTACGTATTGATAATGAGTAATGCGGATGTTTTAGTAAGAAGGTGTGAGAGAATGGATATATAGTGGAGGTGAGGAGCTATTGAGGTAGGTTGAAGAAGTATTGGGGATAGGTGATTAAGCACGAAATGATGCATCTTCAGCTTATTGAGGACATGACCTTAGATAGGGGGTATGAAGATCGCTTATTAGGGTAGAAGGTTAGTGACAAAACCTGTAAGGGCGGCTCAAGCACATTAATGGCCTAAGACAAAAGTCGAATGGAAGACTTACATTTTAAAAAATAAATTAATATATTTTCATACAAATTTCGTCTTTTAGCTCTTGTGATGCATAATTGTTAAAAAAAACGTAAATTATAATTGATTCCTTTTAATAATGTTTTTTTCAATTGATAATATAATAAATAAATTTAATCTCTACTCTAGATATGCCAAACTTTTGTAATAATTCTTTTATAGAGAAAAAAAAATTAATTATAAATAGTATTTATTCAATATTTTTTCTAAAATTAAATCTATAATCTGTTATTGCTAAAAAAAAAAAAAACTCCCTCAAATTTGGGGGCTTAAGACATGACTTGCCTTCTTTATAATCCCATCGAGCCGCCCCTGGCTAGTGGGTAGTGAATGGTTGTTTTGCTTTTATTTCGAGGGTTTTGGCTTGTTTGTCGTTGTACTAACAACTATTATTATAGTTGTTACTTTTGATATTTATCATTGTTTGTTATAAATAATGTATCGATTATTGCACTATTTTATTATTCTTGTTCCTTTCTTGTAAGCTTTGTATTATTTCCTTTGTTAGTTGTTATGATTTTTACACTATTTTCTTCTTCTTTTTTGTACTTGAATTTCCTGCATTTGAATCAATAGTCTTTCAAAAATAATTTTTCTACCTCCACGAAATAGTGGTAAGATGTGTGTACACTTTTTACTTTCCCTATACTCCACTCACCGGATAAATTATTGTTGTTGTTGTATTGGTAGAGTGAATTTTTTTTAGATAATCAAATTATTACTTAAATTAAAGGATAAATAATAATTAATAAATAAACTTAATAAAAAATAGTAGTAACTAATTAATTTATCCTATAAATTAAATTATGTCAAAAGTGTTTTTTTTTTTAAATTTAGATGATCAGGATAAATAACTTAAATCGTTAAAATAACGTGAATAAATATTCATTTTCTTTTGTCCTTTGTCGGTGGTCACCCCTCCTATCCCACCACCCCATTCCTTCAAAGAAGGAACAAAAAATAATACTCCCGTACTAGCTATGTCCCATTTTATATAACTCTACTAGTACTTCTATTATTCATTGAATAGATTATAGTTAGTTTTTACCCAATGTAATTTTCTTTTAACAATGAAAAAATAAAAAATTGACTTCACTATGAGATTTAGATTTTAGACACTTTAGCCATTGAAATTCTTCTATCAAATTGTTTTTTAAAAAATGGAAAATGGCCTAAAATACCCTCCAACTATTAGAAATAATATAAAATTACTTTTCATCCACATATTAGCTCCCAAATACCCTTCACATCCACCTTTGGATCCAATAGTGATCATCTTTTTAACAATCATTCACTTAAAGAAATTTAATTAAATCTTTAAATACATGTCAATCCTCTATTGATCACATTTTAAATAAATAAAATCAATTAACAAATCCAGCTATTTCTAATCTGACCTGCCCCATGAGTATTGGAAGCTTCCTCCACCGGGTGAGAATGATCCGACTTGGAAACTGACCCATTTTTGTTGAAAGATGACTTTTTCAGCTCAGCGGAAGAACCAACATCACCATTAGATGACCTGTTTTTGTTCAATGATGACTCACTTTTGTTTCTTTTTCATTTTTTGCCCTACAGTCCATAGAGATCACACCATTCAGAGCAAAATTTGACAATGAAGTTCTAAATGTTTCTCAAGAGTTTGGTAGGGAACCAAGTAGAAGCAATCCTTGAATTTCTTTATCAAATTTGATGCCCATAGCAGATAATTGGTTCATGATCCCCTTAAAATTATTCAGATGGTCTGTCATCGGAGAACCATCATGATACTTTAAACTCAGCATCTGCTTTATTAAGAACATTTTGTTGTTGCCAGTCTTTTGAGCATACAAGCTTTCAAGATGCTCCCTAGGGGTGTTCGTGGTTCGGTTTGGATCGATTATTGATTAAAATCAAGAACGACCTACAACAAGAGCATTAAAAGAAGAATTTATTTCAGCAGAATTATTAACCAGATATTGCAAGCTAATTGGACTCAAATATCCTGATCACATATGTTTATGCTCGAGTATTCTATGATATGTATGAATTTTTCTAATAACCTTATGTGTTCATCTTGTATTTTAAAATATAGTAATATATCATCAATATATACTACACAATTTTCTAATTGTTTAAAATAGTTATCCATAAAGTGTTGGTATCTACCTGGTGCATTTTTATATCCAAATGGAATTTTTGTGTCAAATAATCTTGGTTTGGTTCTTTTGTAATTGATATGGGGTTGCGATTTAAATAAGTTTGGATTTTGTGTATATTTTCGATATAGGTTCGTGTGATGTAGTTATATGTCTTTTTCTCATTCTAGTTTTGCAAACTATCTG
>JAJOOR010003629.1:0-43451 GCA_036250505.1 Solanum acaule | reverse complement strand
TATAAGAATCAATATGGCCAAGTCTTTGATGTAAAGATAGAAAAGAGTAAACAAATATTAATTTGACTAAATGACAAGCATGAATAAATTAATATTTTCCCCTCTCTTTAAACCAACAATGACTCTAAACAAAATATAAAAATACGTATCATAATATCATACAATTGAACAAAGTAAGAGAATGCCCATGTGATCCTAGAATATGAAGTCAAAAATTTACACATGCTCAAATCTGCAAAATAGTATGATTAAAGCAATATGTAAATGACATAGATAAGCGAAGGGACTTCAACATTTTTTACAGCTTCAAGTAGAGAAAAAGGGGGGAAGAAATAGCGTGCTTCAACAATACGATCAAATTACAACAAACAACTAGCTGGAACAAATTGAAACAAATTGTCCAATCCAAACACTCTAAATCCACACTTTTGAGACAAAATAGACAAACTTCATACCCAAAATGGACCACGGTAAGCGACACCTCAATGTAAATCTGGAAAATTAAATAAACACACACGAAGCAAGGAATTTGCCAAGGATATTTCAAAGAACAAGATCATTTCATCTAAAAAATCCATCAAATAATGCCACTGGTTCGGTCAAATGTGCTAACATGCTAACAAAATTTATTTTTATTTAAAAAGGAAACTGAATAGAGCTATAGATGGCTTATTATGAAATGAAAATAATGACTAAACACATTGATAATCAAGAATTTAACTTATCTATATGCTTATTTCTGTTCTGGCAGGCAAGAAGACACCTCTTACATACACTAATATACAATGCAACACGAACTATCAACTTATATTACCAATTCACACATATACAATACTCTTTGGTTATTTTTGATATTGAGTCAAATTCAAGACTATATAAAACTAAAGAAAAATAAAATAAACTAAAACGAAGTCGACGTAACTATATAGTTATGCTGGTGTAGAGCAGAGGAAAAATAAATAAATAACAACAATATTCATCATTGAGGCAGCAAGACGCCAAACATATGGACCCGAGTTCACAATTTCAATAGAAAAACACAAGTCAATCGCAAATTGGTGGCATATTCAATAAACCGGATGTAGAAACGAAGCATGCTTCTCGTGACAGCAAGAATAGCATAACAGAACAATACGCTAGATTGAAGATAGCATTATAAAGGAGCCACACCAAAAACAGAAAAGAAAAGCTCCTACAAGAAACAGCCTTTAAGCAGAGCAATCAGACCAGGAATTGAAATGAATAAAGACTAGAAAGGATTTTTACCTTCTTTGGAGCAGCGACGGGGACGACACAAGCAGAACTCCTACCACCACAAACGACGACTCCGATGAACTCACGTGAATAGAGAAACGAGCAAGGACTCGATCGACGCCGGAACTCTCACTCCCTCTGCTTCTGGAATTTATTTCCTGACGTTTGTATGTGAAATTTAAGCTAGTGGTTCACTGTATTTCCCCTCAGATTTCAGCTAGTCCCTCTCAATATTTTCTCCAACTGTCTTCTCTAGCACTAAATTTCCAACTAAAAAATATCTCCTTTCAAAAAAAATCCCCTCAACTTTAGCGAACAACAAGCAAATATATAGAGGGGAAAATAGGGTTCGGATTTTGGGGGGAATTTCGATGAAATTAGGGCGGATTCAAAATTCAAAAAAAAATCTTTTCCCAATTCGGGGGAGACATCCTTTCTCTGCAATTTCGACTCGATCCGGAAGAGGAAAGGGAAATGGGCGATTGGGATCGATCTTCCGTCCTTGGGACTCGACGTGGCATCATCTCGCAGCCCCAAGGACGAAGCCATGCTGCCCTTGCTGCTGTATGACGCCTTTGGAATTCCTGTCATTGGCGTGAAGAAGATGAACAGGAGTGGGGTCTGTTTTGGGTGAGTTGTACGCGTCTGTTTTGTATGTATTATTGTTGTTATTGTGAGGGGTTTAGAATTGGGTCAGTTTGATAATGAGGGATGGGTTGGGAGTAATTGGAGAGGAACAAAAAATTGAAATGGGCTGATGAAGGGAAATGGGTTGGGTCCTAAAATAATAATAAAGCAAGGGTGGGCTGCTGAAAACTAGAAGATAGAGCCCAAATCCTTGATCTTAAAATGGTTCGAAGAAAAGGGTTAGAGTTGGCCTATAATTGAGATAGAAATTAATCAACCATTTAGTCATACTGATCAAAGAGGTAACCAAAAGAACTAATTTTAGAAGATTCGGCTAGAATTCAAATAGGACGAATCAATATAATTAATTTAGGAACTTCTTAATCTTAACGAAATAAAGTAACTAACTGAATAATTTAAATTTATAATCACAACCTAAGTTATAGCAAATTAATAAAACAAGCTTCCCAAATAATTTTGCTAATAGACTAAATAGCTCCAAATTACGAATATACTTTAAACCCAATTAATTCTATTGAAGATTTAATTAAAATAAAATCTTTTGAAATGATTTTCGAATATTCACAAAAAATACTAATTATACGCAAAATTATATAAGAGACATATTACTTAAAATTTTTAACAAGTGACAAACTATTTAAAAATGATTTGCAAACTATATATATTATTTTTATTTCGAAATTTCTAAAATTAATTATTTTAGATCGTTTAAAAAATTAAGAAGTTCATAAATTAATTATTATCGGGGAGGGTCAAAATTAGGTGTCAACACTTGAATATTGTTTAAGTCAGTAAGAACATCATCACATGCAGATGGAAGGTCAAGGAGTAAAATTTGAGGCAAATGCACTAGTATCTCTGATGAGGAAGGAGTAACCATCTCAGGCTAGTGCACTCCAATCCCTATGAGCCCTTTAAAGTAAAATCGGCTTCTCTGAACAACACACTCTACTCACTAAGCAAGTACCTTATTCTAAATCAGATAGCTGGTAACATTTTTGTGTTTCTGAATAATTAATCAGAATAGTTCTTCTTGCTCTGGCATCAAAATTAGTCCTTTTAGACAAAGTAGAAGCCAAACACAAACAACCAAAGACCCTCAAATGATTATAAGCAGATGGTTTATGGTATTACATCTCATAAGGTGTCTTACCTTGTAGCACTACGGTAGGCAACTTATTTATTAAGTAAACAATTCTCACACAATCACCCCAAAATCTATTTGGAACTGAGCTTTGAAACTTAATGGATCTAGCCACTTCTAAAATGTGTCTGTGTTTTCTCTCAATCACCTCATTTTGTTGGGGTGTATATGCACATGCGATTTGATAAACAATTTCTATCGAAGAAATAATTATGAAAAATGAGAATTAAATATTTTTTTTACCATTATCTGATCTTTAAACTTTAACTATAACACCAAACTGATTCAGCACATTCATTAAGAAATCTTTCAATATGTAACAACTCGGAAGTTGGAAAGTCGAAAGGAAAAGAAAAATGTAGAAAATTGACTGAAGTAGTGGTCGACGAGTTTAACCCACGGACCATAGGAAGTCTTACGGGCTATAAGATGTGAACCATAGAATCCAAGATGAGTTTTTGGAAAATCATGTCCCAGTAACTCATTTGGTGGTTGAGCAGGACGGTCCATCTATCACGACCCAAAGTATGCCTTAGGTGTAACAAGGTGTCACGACTTGAGCCTACACCCTAGACGTGGACGTGGACGGAACCCTCATCCTAGCTGGCTACAAGAGGAAGACTAACTCAAGCATACAAAAGCTTAAAACTGAATTAATCTCAATAAACTCAAATACTCAACCCAAAGGTACTCAACTCAAGATAAAGCAACAATAAAAGATGCAATATATGGAAAGCTTTTGAAACAATAGATAGCAACTCAATGTATTGAGGAATACAATAATAACTCAGTTTGTATATAAAAATACAATATAACTCTTTGGGAGATTCTTTAACCGACAACCATCACTATGAGTTATGTGATGATACAACGTCTAGCCCACACTACCAGAACTGTCCTATACTTTATCGGGGTATAAATCTACTACTAAGTGAATCCACTAGTCTATGCTAAAAAGCATTGAGGAATCATCTAAAAAGTATGACCCTTCCTACCCATGTTGGCTACATGGTTTATGGGGGCTGTGAGTTGTATGAACTCTCCCCCATATCGGTGCGCAATACTACTCCCAAAATATACTAGCTCATATGTTTAAAAACATAACTCTTTCTGCGTTTTGAAACTATTACTCAGAAATCTTTCTCTTAAAAGAGATGGTACTCAAACTGCTTAAAACTCTTTTGGAAATCTCAGTTTCCTCTCATCTTTAAATGTAAAATCATTTACTTTTGGGAATACTTAGTTCCCATATATCATTTTAAAGAAAATCAACTCAACTCTACTCTTCCTCAACTCAGTGCTCAAGTTTTTCAAAAAAATTTAAAACAATTTGTAAACAAGACTTCTTAAAATAGGGTTCATGCCAAATTATGGATGTGAACGACTCAATTCAATGTTTTCAATAACCATGCATAGAACTCAATACTTGGAACTCAACAACCCTAGAACTCAAGGAGTCATTGATACTACTCATCTCAAGAATGCTCGACTTGGAGGGTTCATACAGAATTATGTGCATGAACTACTCAACAATGCTCGACTCGGAGGGTTCATGCAGAATTATGTGCATGAACTACTCAACTCAGTGACTGCTCGACTCATAGGTTCATGCAGAATTATGGGCATGAACTACTCAACTCAAGGACCTTCATGGATAATATGTAGTAGCCCCATGATTAGGAATATAATTCCAAAATGATTAGGAACTCAATACTCAAGACTTAGAAGTTGAAGATACTACTCCTCTCAAAGATACTCAAATGATGGAGTTCATGCGGAATTTATGGGCATGAACGACTTGACTCAAGGGTCTAAATAACAATATGGAACTCATGTATACGACTATTCTCATTCTCATAGTTACTTCCTCAAAACTCAGTTTAAAACTCAAGTGTTAGCTTTGAAAAACTTCTCAAGATTTATAACTCAAAATAGGATTCATACTGCATTATAGACATGAACAAATCAACTCAAGGATCTCAATAAAAATATAGAAACTCAATAATTAGGAATATAATTTTTAAAAGATTCATGAACTCAAGAACAAAAATTAACTTATCTCAAGAATACTCAAATCTAGGGGTAGAATCCTAAATTTCTCTTTTACTTATTTGAAAGAAGATCTACGCATGAGGACGAACTAGTCCAACACTATGATAGCGTTACATATCTGGAAGAACAAGGTTCTTGAAGATTCTTGAAGAATCTTGAAGAAGAACTTGATTAGAAACCTTGAAACCCTAGCTTGAAGGTAAACGATCAAGAAAACCTTTCTTGAGATTCTTGAATTAGTTTCTTGAAATCTCTATTGCCAAGAATTATGATTTTCATTAGTGATTCATAATTTTATGGAGGAATTTGAGTTGAAAAGAACGGAATTCTTGGAGAAAGACTTACCTTGAAGAAGAATCTTGAATGGAGTCTTCTACTTTGATTTTTCCTTAGGGTTTTACCCTAGGGTTTGAGAGAGAAGTGAATGATGGATTAAAATATGAAAATATGATTGTTTTGAACCTTTTATTAGTCAATAAATTCGTTTAGGGTTTTCTTGGAGGTAAAAAGACAAAAATGACCCTTTTTATTGTTTTCCCGTCGGCTAATTCGTAACAGCATTGTATCAGGTTACTAAAATGGTCATAACTTTTTAATCAGAAATTAGATTGACGTGAAATTGGTGGCATTGAAAAGAAGATTCCAATGTCTTTAATTTGATAGGCTATGGGCCACGTAACTCTTTATAGTCTAAGAGATATGGTCATGTGAAGATGACCCAAGTAGAATCTTACATCAAAACTTAATCGATAAGGAAACTTCAAGAACACTTATCAAGAACTCATCAAGAAATTAAATTGCTCAATATTTATGGATAGATTCACAAAATAAACTCATGATTGGCGTGTGGATGAACAAACCCAACACTATGGAAGCTTACATACCTCAAAGAACTACGTTCTTGGCGAAATCTTGAATTTCTTGAACGAACGCTTGAAACTTTGAACTTTTTCTCCTCTTGAATCTTCTCTCTAAAACCTTAAACGCTTTGGGGATGAATGAAACTGATTCTATCAGTTTAGACCCTTAATTGGGTGTAATTCGCGTTCAGAATAAGTGGGGGTAAGGAAAAGACTAATATACCTCTCCTATTTTTGGGTAACTTTCCTTAAATGGACAGCTTGACTTAAAAAGGTCATATCTACCTCATACGAGCTTGAAAATTAACAAACTTGGTGGAGTTGGAAAGAGGACTCAGAGATCTTTCATTTGATATCTTATAGGTCTCCTAAATCATCTTGTGCTGAAAGTTATGGTCGTTTGAAATTGACCCAAAACTTGAAAGAACTAAGGAATGACTTGAATGAATTCTCTTCAATTCTTTGCGGAACTCAAGGTGCTACATCTAGTGACCTTAATACTTAGAATTTTTTTTAATTCCTTAGTAAAATATTATTCACAATGAAGAATGGTTCGAGTCTTAGCTCAAACATTTTCCGGGGTGTTACACATGGCATATAAAACCCTGAAAGGCCCTACACAAGCCACTTAGCATACATCATACGAGATAATAGAAACAAAAAAAATTAAAAGATAACATTTCATATGTCAAAGAACTTGACAAATGGAAGCCTAACATAAATCTCAATAAGTCATCTAATATATCATAAGAAAATTGATTGGGTCATAACCCATACCTCACATACAAAGTCTGAAAACAGAAATGACATAAAGCTATGAACGTATCTCGATCCTTGGAACATGAGGACTCACCAATCTTCAAAGCCAATGGAACCAACTAGCCACGAGAATGAGAGGTAGGAGCATCGGACCCTACATTTGGTGAAATAATGTAGGCACAAGTATACATATGTACATGGTATATACTAAGTATAGTGCAATGCATAAATTAGATGTGGTAACATAAATGGCTTAAAACATAATCAATAGTTGAACATTTAAAATCTTAAAGAAGTAAAACATGAAAATCATAAAATATAATCAATAAATTTGAAATAAGGGACACAAGAAAAGCTTTGAAGAAAATATAGTCATTTTGTGGGATCTTAGCTTTAGCCGATATTATGATAACAAAATAAAAAGAAGTTATAGATACACCTTTAAATCTTGGCTTCCTTGAAAAAATTTGCACATCATTTTCCTTCATTCTTGTCAGAAGAAAAGTCAAACTTTTGCAACTTAAAAGAAAAAAGTGTAAAAATTAAAAAGAGACAAAAATTAATGGGAAAAATAAAAAATTATGGTAATAAGTAAAATAAATACTCATTTGTTCTAATTTATGTGACATTTTTCTTTTTTCGAGAGTCAAATAGTTTAAGTTTGATTGAGAATTTACGCATGGAATCTTCAAATTCTTTGAAATGAAATTTATATATTTATAAACTATATAAAAAGTTATTATATTATAAAACACAATAATTGACCATTCAAAATATTTAAAAGATATATGATAAATTTCACGGTAAAAAATAGACTTGTTTGAATCTCGAAATCCAAAAAGTGCCACATAAATTGGGATGGAGGACGTACGATATTTTTATTTTAATTTTTTTTTTAGAAATATTAAATTATGACAATAAAAGGAGAGATAAATTAGATTTTTTAGAAAATTATAAAAATTGAAGGTAAAAAGAGAAATTTAAGAAAAAGTAATTAATTATAGTGATGGTGAAGAGAGATAGAAAGTAATAAATTATAGTAATAATGAGGAGAGACAAATAAGATTTTTTTTAAAAAAAATCTTCTTTTTGCAGATTTGAGAGATCAAAAGAAATAAAAAAAATCAAATTTTTGACAAAAAAGAAAAGATAATCCTGGCCAAAGAGAAGTGTCACGTCAATTTTTTATCATATATATATATATATATATATATAGAGAGAGAGAGAGAGAGAGAGAGAGAGATTAGGATAGGAATAAAATGCCTAATTGATTTTAATGCAAATGTGCTATTAAGTGGGCTGACAAGAAAATAAATAAATTGGACTTTTGTTGATTGTCTAAAATTTAATTGACCCTCTAAATTATATCATTATCACATAAATTGAGATTAAAAAAAAAATAGTTATTGAGCCCGTACTAATACGACCAACTGTGTCTAGTACAATACATATGTCCGAGTTATGGTCTCCGAATGTCTAGGTGAAAGATTTAAAATAACATCCAATCTGAATGAAATAAATTTAATTTGGGTTGATTTGCTCTCTTTGGTTGAGATTTTTTTTTTGGGTCAAACATTTTATAATAAAAAATTGATAGTGTATGTGGGCTAGCTAGTAAGCCCACTTCTTAAACAAAAAGCCTAAAAACACAAGCTAATCAGAATGGGGGAAAAGTTGTTCCTCCCAATGATCGAACCTCCTACACTTTCGATGCCTCAACTCCGCTCACTACTTCGATTCATCTCATGAAGACAAGGAAAGACAAGGTATGCTCCTAATCTAATCTTTTCTCCTCTCTAGTTAAATCAGTTGACCCTTACCCGAGTATAAGTTCAAGTGGGCTGAATCCAAACAAGGGATTAATACCACCACCTGTTCTTATACTAGGGCAATGTTAACTGATTTTGCTAACTATTGGGAGGCTTATGATAGAGATCATTTTTAGTTGTCTCCAGCTTAAAGAACATCTCTGCTTTAATATAGTGAAATTAAAACAAAGGGGAAAACAGTGCATGTACCTTCTAGTCCTGGTTTTATGCCACACGATACACGTTCAAGCTCTCACCGAGTGTGTGGTATATTGACCAACCAAAATTATTTCAGACTATAAAGGATTGTAGCATATTGTTATTCTGACTTGTTTTAAAATTCACTATCTGACATGTATATTATACCAGCAACTTAGCAACCTGAAGCATTTGTTTGTCTGATTCTCATATTTGGTGTATTCTGCTTATCCATGTTGATTATGTTCTTTCCTATGTTTGAGACCTCCTGGTAAGTTGTAAATTCATAATTACCTACAAAATCAAAAACCAGGTTAGCAAAATAATCAGCAAGACTATTTCCCTCCCTTAAGGAGTGTTGTACTCTTACTGTTAGAAATTCTCTCATTCTAATAATAGAACTGATCTCCAAGGCCACATTCCTTGGTGTATCCCATACACCATTTAGCATATGTACCATTGCCAATGAGACAATTTCTACTATAATATGGGTATAATTATTCTCATAACAGTATATCAAACCCTCTTCAATGGCCACAGCTTCAGCAGTTTAATTGGTAGTATCTGGAATCTTCACTCATTTTGCACCAACTAGATCACCATTATTGTCTCTAATACAAAAAGCTACAGCACTAGGCCCAGGATTACCCTTTGATGCTCATCAGTGTTAACCTTCCACCAACCTTCATTAGGAGGGTACAACCTTACACACCTAGTTTTAAAACATGGCCTGAAGTCATCCAACAATGCCACCATTAGAGGCCAAGTACTAGGAATATCCTTGTATCCAAATCTAAACATCATGAACTTTTGCACCATGTTATTAACATCCCATATAACTTTGCTAACAGAGTATGACTAATCATGAATGACAGTGTTCCTCCTTTTCCACAAGAACCATAATATAGTATTAGGAATAGCTTGAAACACTAATTTCTGACTAGCATTACCAGAAGTATCCCACCACAACTTCATTGTCTGCTTAATCTGAATGAAATAGCCAATGATACCAGTTGCAGATGTATAATGCCTCCAAACTTTGTTGGCAGCCTCTCCTTTTATAAATAAATGCTCCAAAGTTTCTCTCCTAGGCACACTGCAACATGTACATAATTGGGAGATATTGGGATTCCAATTAGTCATTACAGTAGCTACAAGGACTCTATTTGACCAAACTCTCCATCCAAACAAAGAAACTTTGAAAGGCAGATCCTTAACCAAAATATACTTAAATATTTCATCTACTTCCTCTTTCTTCCTTAACAGTTCCCAAGCACTCTTCACACTAAACTTTCCTGAGCTTGTTTTTGTCCACCAAGGTTTATCTCCTTGATCAGTCAACATGGCATGACCCATGTGTAATCTCACCTGGTTAATTAAATCTTTTGGCAATTGTTATTGCATGTTTACATAATTCCATCTAGTTTCCTTCAAAACTCTCTCTACATCAATCATAGTGTGACAAGTCTACACTGCACTATGCTGAAGATATAATGGACCTAACATGGTCCAATTGTCACACCACATTGAAGAGGAACCCCCGTTAGGCTACCACCATAGAAATTGTTCAATACATGCTCTATTCTCCAGCATGTCCTTCCATACCTGTGTACCCCCTCTCCAATGAACAAGTGTAGGAATCTGCTTCTTACAATACTTATTCCACATAAAGTTTGACCATAGGAACTTTTGTGTTCTAAATTCCACCAAAGTTTTGCATACATGGCTTTTGAGATATCAAACATAGACCTAAATCCTAATCCCCCTTCTTGTTTGGGTAAACATACTTTTGTCCCAAGCAACTCAATATTTACTACTACCTATGACTTTACTACTCCAAAAGAATTTAGCAAATATCCTGTGAAGTTATTTTAAGACACAATTAGGAGGAACAATTGCAGAAAACACATAAATGGGAATACTTTGTAATACACTAGTAATAAATAACTTTTTACCTCCCTATGATAACATACTTCCTTTCCATGCTTGCAATTTTGACTTCACCCTCTGAATAAGTTCATCATAGTGTTCTTTTGTTTTTCTTGAATGAGTGATACGACAACCTAGGTATTTAAAAGGGAACTGACCCCTTTTTATACCTGTACATTCTTCCACTAGTTGTTTATCTCCTGTTGCAGCATTCTAATGTAAATACATAAAACTTTTATCCTTATTCACTTTTTGACTAGATTGTGTGTTTCATAATCTTGTAACAGTGAAACTATTTTATTCAAAGAATATGCATTAGATGATGCAAAGATAATAGTGTTATCAGCATAAGCAAGATGATTTATATTAGTGCTCCATTTTGGTATACCATAACCCATATATTGGTCATCCTCAAATAAAGAGTTTGGAGCTCTAGTCAAGACTTCAGATGCCAGTATGAAAAGAGTAGGTGATAGAGGATCCCCATTTTTCACACCTCTGGTAGAATGAAAGAAATCATGTGGTTGTCCATCAATTAAAACTGAGTACCAATTATTAGCAAGTAGTCTCCAAATCATATCAACAAACTTCTTAGAACAACCTAGTACTTTCATCAGAAAGAATAAGGAAACTCTATCATAAGTTTTGGACATATCTAATTTAATGACCACATTAGCAGGCTTACCTCATTTTTTGATATCAGAAACAATCTCTTGAGTCAGCAAAACATTTTCTATTATATTTCTCCCCCTTAACAAAACCAGATTGATTATGAGAAATTAATTTAGGTAACAAGACTTCCAACCTGTCATGCACAACCTAGAAATGATTTTATTGATAAAATTGCTCAAACTAATTGGTCTTAAGTCTGAAAAAGGATTGAATAATCTCTTTCTTGGGCAACAAGATCAAATTAGTATGAGTAATTGATTTAGAGAGAGTGATACCATGGAAAAAGTCTATGATCATCCTTAGGATATCATTACCTATAATCTTCCAACATGATTGGTAAAACCTGTCAGTTAAACTATCTGGACCACTTGCACTGTCCCCATTTAGATTGAAAACAACATTTTTGACTTCATCTATAGAAGGTTGTTTGCAAAGTTTAATACTTTCTGCTTCACTTATACGAGAGGGGATGTTTCTTAACAATGAGAAATCAGTAGCATCCCTTTCTTGTAAGAATTGATTCTGATAAAAGATCACAACCTCCTCAATTATATCTCCTGCCTCATTTAGCCATGCACCCTAATCATTTTTGAATTCTTTGATTTTGTAGCTTTCTTCTCCTTCCCTTCACAATACTATGAAAGAACCTAGTGTTTTTATCACCACTCTCAAACCAATCATATCCAGTTTTTTGTTGTCAAAAAATTTCTTCAAAGTGCAAATATTTTTTATGTTCTGCATGTGTTCTCTGCAATACTTCCCTGTTCTCAGCATTTGGGAATTCTTCAAATAGCCTCTCATTGATCTTAACAATGTCCTCCCTGATGGTAATTTACTTGAAAATATCTCCATAAGTGTCTCTGCTCCATTTAGTCAATGTTGCTTTAACTCTTTTGGTATTATCTTTAAAATCAAACCAAGGATTTTGAGTCCCATTAGTAGACCAATTATGTTTAACAACCTCCAAAAAGTGTGGATTATCAACCCAGAATTTGAGAAACCTAAAAGGTTTCCTATAGTTACTCTCCCCAGCCTTACAATTTAGCGACATAGGTGCATGATCTGATCCTATCATTGCTAAATGCTCTACCTCCAAATTATTAAACCTTACTTGCATCTCTTGATTGATAAGAATTTTGTCCAACCTTTCAAAGATGCAGTCATGTCCGGCCCTTCCATTCCACCATGTGAAAGGGCTTCCCTTAAAATGAACTTTTGTGAGGTCACAAGCTGATATGCAATTATCAAGGTCTTCATGCTCAACATCTCCTATTTTTTATTTAGCATTCATTACTACATTGAAATCAACCCCCACTAGCCAAGGACTAGTCATCTGAACTATTTATTCCCATAATACCATCATTTATGTTGCAGTACACTTGGCATAGATCAAAGTTACTAAGAAACTTTGTGAAGTTACCTGATTATGAAGCTTAATAGTAATTTGTTGATCTGAGCTCTTCACAATTGTAGGATCAAGACCATCATTTGCAAAGAACCAAATTTTGCCATTTGTATTAGCAGTAGAAAATGGCATCCTTAATCTTATCTTATATCTGTTAATGTGCCTATCACTCTAAAACGGCTCCAAAAGTCCCATAAAATAAAACTTATGGTATTTATGCAACATCTGTATTCTTTGAAAAGATTGTTGGGATCTGACAAATCTAATATTCCATATAAGAGCATTCATTGTTTATTAGAAGTTATTTTGACCCTCTTAGCTTGCACCCTAATAGGTAATATTTTATTATTATAACATTGTTTCTTCCCTTTTCTAGCACTTTTCAACAAACTTGGTTATAGGACTGGATCAAGTTGTACCTCCCAAAAATCCTTATTACTGTCCACCTCATTCAAATCTCTTGCTATCAGAGTAGCTTCTGGATCACTGCTATCACTATTACCTATTTCAATATTATGTGAGACAATATCATGTAAGATTCTATTAGGAAATTCCATCTGGATCAATTAGTTTTCAGCCAATTGAATCATCCCTGGACACTCAACTATTGCCTGTGAATGTTTGTCAACCACCTCTACCTCTTCTTCATGCTCATATTCAATACAATCAGACTTTTGGAGCCTAATTGTTGATTATTGAATTGCTTTGCAGGACTCACCATGGTAATTAGTAATGCATCAACATTTTGTTATGGTATTGCTATGATTGCCTTGGACATTTATCTTCAGTAAGCACATCATCCCTTTCTTCAATATTATTACTTGACGAGCATAATGCTACAGAGGCAGCAATAATGTCTTCTACACTGTTCGAATTACACTCCTCCAACCCAGTATCAGTAACATCATGACTCACTAGCACACCTTCTTCAACCTTCTCTAAATTCACTTCTCTAGAGTCTGATAGCTCTTGATTTTGCAGTTTTACAGCTTGAATGGTGACATTCTCATCCTGAATCTTCTCACTTATAATAGCATCCTCCTTTTGAGTAAGAGTTTCTTGCCTGCCAAAAGTTTGTAACACCCAGTCCTTACAAGACTCCATATGTTTATTCTGCATTTCAGTTGACTCTTTCTGATGACTTGATTCTTTCAGAATATTTGTGTGATTGCTTTTTGGATCCTCATCTAGAGTTCCGAAGTTGTTAGTAGTTTGAATAGGGTTCTCAACAACTATTTTATTAGTTTTGCCAGTCCTAACCACCTTCCAAGCTCCTGGATCACCCACCACTTTTCCACTAGATAAAATCTTTGATTTCCCCTTTTTGAATTTATGAACATGTTATTGTATCTTAGATTTTGATGGTCTTCAGTTTTCTCTTCTGCCATTTCTATTGCTATTGCATTGAATCACACCTTCTTTGCATCGTATTTGCACACTTGGGTGTTGTGTCCTTGCATTTTACATACATCACAATAAAATGAAACATAATCATATCTAATTTGTATCTCCTCCGTCCTTATTTTCCCAGTAACTTCATTTTCAATATTCACTGAAATTGATTTGGGAAAGTCACCTTTTAAATCAACAACCACTTTTACCCTAACATAACTTGACCTAGTTTTATTAATAGTGGCTAAGTCAAGTTGCAATGGTTTACCTGCTGCTGAAGCTAAAGAAGAAAGACATTTTTTAACAAAGTAGGTGGGTAAAAGATTGGGGAAAGATATCCATGTTAGAGCTTTTGTTGTTTCTTCATTAACTTTGAACCTTGAGTCATTCATGAGTGTGCGCATTAGATACGAGTACCCATCTTTGCACGTAATGTAAAAAGCTCCTTTGGATATAAGATTAATGAAATCAATTTGCTCAGAAAGCCTTATTAGAATATGCCTATTTCAAATAAGCCAATTTGACTATCACCCTTAATATCACATTGTTGGGGAATGAGCTTTCTCAATTCATCCATGTCTGTAATATCATAAGTAAATTTGCCAATCACTGCAAATTGAAGATTTTCAATTTTATTCATGATATCAACTTCCTTTTCAGTCCATTTAACATGTGGAACTCCTTCCACCATATAAATCTCTTTGCATTGAATTGATTCGAATTGTTGTGTTGTTGGTCCTACTAACTCTCGAAACGATTTGTGATTAGGTTGTATAACTTTGTCACTAGGTACGCTAATATTGGAGCTTCTAAGGTCTGCACTTGAACACAAAGGGTAATGCAGGGAAATCTGCTATCGATGAAAGCTGACCAGCCATCATGGATGGCTGGCCGGCAACTGCAATACTCATCGCAAATTTAGGGTTGTATGGTCATCTCAATCTGAGTTTTTGGTTATTTCAGTATGTTAATTTTTATTTTATTTTTTAAAAAAAAAGGAAAGGAAAGGGAAAATGGGAGTTAAGATGAACACTCAAATCATTATCAATGGCATCTCTAACCTTACCCTCTATTTTACTCTCAAAATATAGAGTTCTCTATTTTTTCAGACAACCAAATCCAACCCAATTCTCTATTTTACTCTCTAAAAAAGAATCTTTTTCTCTCTCCCTAATATTATATTATTATTTCTATTTTTAATAATTTATTTTTAAAAAAATAATTATCCTATATCATTTTATGTGTGTTATCTTCTCTCACATGCTTAAGTCCTAAAAAAATTCTGATTAGTAGTTACCGAAATGGCCAATTCGGCCGCCAGCCAGCCCACTAGTGTTGTCCAGGCCTTGCCTCTTTATTCTGATACTTCGTTTTGAATACTTAAACATCCTAACAGTTTGCTTGCGAAAAAAGATAATAATGTTTGACCCTCACAGATGAAACTACATTGAACTAGTTAAGGACTCAACGACATAGCGAAGAAATCACGGTGCAGTTCCACCAATCCAAATGAAACAAAATCACTACGTAGAAGGAGCACCCAGAATAACATTGGACTGGAGAGGAAGTGGATAGAATGAATGTTCTTGAAAATCTACAATTTGCAGTTATTAGAATATTCTATTATGAATGGCTAGAACTAGATGATCTGAGAGTGCAGATTCCTAAGCAATTACAGATCAAATGAGATTGTAATTTTGGTCTGCTAAGGAATAGACATATATTAATAAGATTAAGTTGTATGGAAGATTTCATTAACATAATGTCAAAAAATGCTTATTAAACTATTGCTAAAGATGGATATGAATATCAAATGCAGCCTTTAATCTATGATGCCAAATTCAAACCAGAGGAGGAGACTACTCAAGCTAAGCTTGGATCTCTTTCCCGCAATTGTTGCCCACTTTTTATGGCAAATAAACTCTCTTCTCATTAGCATCGCATGTGCAGTTGGACCTGGCACCAATTAATAAGACACGCCCAAGCTGTGCGAGAGTTAAAGTTCAGGTGGACCTTATTACAAATCACCCGGAGAGGGTGGAGATAGAAGTGATTAGTCCAAGAAAGCAGGAAATCAGAGTACATGATTGAGAAGATCAAAATCCACTATGACATTTTGCCTAAGTATTGTCACACCTGTAAGCTCCAAACAATGAAGAAGAATGTAGAACAATTCATCCTGAATTAAAGTATGCTAGAGAACAAGAGGTTCAAGAGGAAGGGGAGATACCTCAACATCATGATCAAGAGCAAAATCAGATCAACAGGAGACATAAATGTTCATAAAAAATGGTGCCTAACTAAAACAGCTTTCATCATGGATAGGATTAAAGAAGCATATTCCAATGGTAAAAATATAGTGGCGACTAATAATGCTTTTGACTGTCTGGCAGCGGAGACACAACAGGATCACCTAGCTGTGGTAAAATATGAGTAGTCACAATGCAAAAATCAGATAATGTGTTGGTTCAACAAAGCCAGAGTGAAATACCAATGAAGAAACAAATTGATAGTGTATGAAGTAACCTCTAGTGCCTAGGAGAGTCAGGATATCAAATTAAATAGCAACAATCTTTGTAGCATACATGAGGATATTCAGGACAACCAATAAAGTTAGAAGAGGTGGACAAGACCACAAACCTCAATGAGGAGAATTTAGCTCAAAAGAACAAGCAAATACTGATTAATCAAAGCAGTTAGATCAGTTGTAATAAAGAGGTAGATAGAAAGGATGGGGAACAATTATCATGTACTGATGTCCAGCAATCCACTGCAATTGCTAATATTGAGTACCTTATACCACTGTAGATGACATCTATAAACCCTCAAGAGGTTTCATATTATACAACATTAGATCAGAAAGAGCATCTCCCCGTTATTCCTTAGATAGAAAAAAAATTCTCCCAAGGAAAGCAGGGTTGATGAGGAAGAGGATAAAGATGAGCATAATAATAATATCACATATATAATTGTTTAAAGGGAAGCAGGATTATCTCCTCATGCAAAATCAAAAGGATTGAAAGGTAAAAATAAAGGGGAGAACAACAAAGTTAAGAATAATGGTATGATAACAAGAACATCACTGAAGATGGGGGTTAAATCTTGTGTTAAATGAAGTACAAAGCTCTTGTGTAGAAAATTAGATCTGTGAGAACTCATAAGGCTTTTCACAGAGTCCAAATGTTAAATAGACACCATAAGTTCTTCATGATTGCATTACTAGAACCATTCCAGGACACAAGGAATATTCATAGTTTTAAGAGGAAGTTGGGGATGAAGTATGTCAATTATAATATCAATGGAAATATTTGGGTATTTATACAAGATCATATTCATGTGGGGGTGATTTATGATTCTGGGCAACAAATAACATTGCAACTAATCCTAGATGATGGAATATAAATGGTTACTACCCTAGTTTATGCCAAATGTTCTGCTCTTGAAAGATTAAGCTTATGGGATGATCTTTCTTCCATTAGGCAGAATTTGACTCTCTCTCTCTCTCTCTCATGGCTGGTAGATGGTGACATTAATGTTATCATGAGTGATGAGGAGAAAATTGGAGGTCTACCTATACATCCTCAGGATTTTGAAGATTTTTCTTTCTGCATAAACTTTTGTAATCTATTTGATGTCCATGTTATAGGAAGTCCATTCACTTGGTGGAATGGTAAGGCTCATAAGGCTTGTATTTTCAAAAGAGTAGATAGAGTGTTAATTAATCAGGCTTTGGTGGATGTTGTTGGTGGTGTGGAGGTTCAACATTTGACTAGAACTGGCTCTAATCATGCACCTTTATTATTTACTTGTGGGAGGGGGGGGGGGGTTCAATAGTACTCCATTAACCTTTTAAGTTTCTGAGGTTTTGGACAAGTAGAGTAATTAGGTAGCTGAGAGTAAATGTATTTATTGATGTCAAATCTAAGCAAAGGAAAATCAGACAGACTCTAACTAGATGGAGTAAAGAAAACTTTGAGGATATTTTCAGGCAACTTATCATCAGAGAGCAAATTGTGAGAATAAAGGAAGAACTATTTGAAGAATACTCTACTGCCTTAAATAGGGTTGTTTTTCAAAGGGCCAAGGCTGAGCACAAGAAGTACTTGCAATATGATGAGGATTTTTGGAAACAAAAGGCTAATTTACAATGGTTTTTTGAAGGGGATAGAAACACCAAAAAAAATTCATTGTTTGGAAAAGGGAAGAAGAAAGAGGTTGGGGCTGAAGAGCATGTTACTAGAAGATGGGAGGTGGACTAACGGTGATAATCAATTGGCTTATGAAGCCATAAAGTTTTACCAGGCTCAATTTACTACTATTAATAACGAGGCATATTCACTTCTTCAGAATATCCACAAGTTGGTCTTAGATTCGGACAATCAATCGTCACTGAGTACAGTGCCTACTAAGGAGGAGGTTAAAGGGGTTGTATTTGCATTAAATGGAGATAGTGCTTGTGGGCCTGATGGTTTTTCATGTTTGTTCTATAAATATATCTGGGATATTGTGTGTCTTGATATTATTAGAATAGTGCAGGCTTTCTTTAAAGGTAATACTCTACCTAAATCTATTACTCATACTAATTTGGTCTTACTTCCTAAGAAAGAAATCACTCAGACTTTCTCAGACTTAAGGCCAATTACTTAAAGTAATTTCTTGAACAAGGTCATCTCTAGAATCATACATGACAGGATAGAAGATTTCCTTCCTAAGATTGTCTCTCAAAATCAAATTTGGCTTTGTGAAGGGAAGAAGTATTACTGAGAATGTATTGTTAGCTCATGAGATATTTATTGATATAAGGAAGAGGGAAAAGCCTGCAATGTTGTTATTAAACTTGATATGGATAAAGCTTATGATAGAGTGAACCAGAGATTTTTTATTCAAGTGCTAGGAAAAACAGGGTTTAACAGTTTGATGTTAAATAAGGTTTGGAGGTTAATTGCAAATAACTGGTATTCCATTATTATTAATGGGCAATCCCATGGTTTCTTTCACTCTTATCCCCTATCCCCTGCTCTTTTTATACTATCTGTTGGTGTTGACAAGAACTTTGAACAATCTATTTGAGGATAAAAAGTTCAAAAGTTTGGCATGCCTAAATGGAGTGACAACATCAATCCTGTCTCCGCAACATCTTATTCTGTTAAGTAGTAATTAATTCTCGCCTTTCGCTTCATCTTGCATATGCAGATGATACAATCATCTTCTCATCTGTTGATCCTGTCTCTTTGAAATTGATTATGCAAACTCTTGAAAGGTATGAAAAGGAATCCGGCAAGATGATTAATAAGCAAAAGAGTCATTTTTTTATATACAGGAAGGCTTCCAGAGGAATAATACAAAAGGTATATGATATTACATATTTTACTAGAAAAGAATTTCCTATCATGTACTTGGGATGTCCCAATGGACATTAAAGAAAGAGGAAGGTTCATTTCTATGAACTTATTCAGAAGGTACAGAATAAACTACAACTGTGGAAGGGGAAACTATTATCCTTTGGGGGGAAAGTTGTTCTTATCAACACTGTCCTACAAAGTATTTCGATATATTTTTTGTTTCCTCCATTGTTCCTCCCAAGTGTGTGATTCATGATCTACATAGAATATTTACAAAGTTTCAATGGAACTTTAGGGAGGAAGGGAGAAATAAGCACTGGGTATCTTGGGTAATTTGCTGCTTACCCAAAAATAAAGGTTTGGGATTCATATCTTTGTTTGATGTGTCAAATGCTTTGTTTACTAAATTATGGTGGAAATTTAGAACCAAAAAGTCTTTGTGGACAAATTTTCTATGGAACAAATATTGTAAAACATATAGAACCCCCAAGTGGTACATTGGCAAGGGGGTTCTCAAGTCTGGAAATTGTTGTTGGAGGCTAGAGATGTTATGGATCAAAACATATGGTGGGAAACAACGTGTGGTCATTCAAGTATTTGATTTGATAACTGGACTCAATTAGGGGCAGTTTTCTATTATCTTCCTATATCAGACCAGCACTATAATACATATGAAGATGTCAAGCAGTTGTTGTTACAATGTAAGTGGAACAATGAGCTATTGGAACAGTTATTTGATGAAGAAGTGGTAAATCAAATTCACAGGGTATTGGAAGCAGTAGGAAAATCAGAGAAATGGGATAAAGCCTAGTGGATGCTAACGAGCAATGGCAAATTTACTATTAAATCTGCTTGAAAGGCATTAAGAAGAAGAATTTCAGATCGGGGGAGATGAAATTCATATGGCAAAAGGAAATTCCATTCAAAATATCTTTTTTCATGTGGAGACTTTGGAAGAAGAGAATTTCCATTAGAGAAGTTCTAGAGAAAATCAAGGTGGAAAGTGAAGTGAAATATTGTTGTTGCAATAGTAATCATCAGGAAACTTTTGAATAACTTTTTGTTCAATGTCCAGATGCTTTAAAACTATGGAAGATGTTTGTTAGGGTTGCTGGTATGGAATGTTATGGTGTTATCTGAAACAAATGTGTGATATTTGGTGGAAGTTTGAGTGTGCTTCTAAACTTAAACCTTTAATTGTTGTTGTGCTTAGTTTTATTGAGTGGAAACTTTGGAAAAAAAGGAACAAAATAAAAAATTGGGGCAGGATGTATTTTATCTCTATGGTGGAGGGGAAATCAACAGAAACTTAGTTATGTTAGCCAAGTATTTGTACCCTTGGTTAACCAATATTCCTGATACATGGCATTTAATGGTCAAGTTCTTTGAAGATTACAGACCAGCGATATCTTTTAAGGTGGTGAGATGGACATATCCTGTAATGGGCTTTAAATGTAATACCGATGGAGGATTGGATGCTTTGACATGCGACTTTTCTAGTGCATTTCTGTATTAGAGATGTTGAGGTCAACTTTGTATATGCAGAAACAAGAAATATTGGAAAGTAATCAATGTTGATGGCAGAAATGAAAGCCCTAATGTTTGGGCTAGAGTATTGTTGCACTCACAATATATTTTCGATTGTTTTAGAAACAGATTCTTTGATATGTAAAAGTGTACTTGATGGAGTGTGGGAAACCCCATGGAATGTTTCAATTGATGCGAACTACTTAAAGAGGGTGTTAGCAGAAACTGGGGACTTGGTCGAACATATTTACAAAGAGGGCAATCAAGTTGCAGATTTTTTTTACTAATATAGTTTTTAGTTTTGCAGGTACAATGGTGAAAAAATTCAATTCTTTGAGAGAGATACCAAGTAAAGGAAGGGCATTATTAGAACTCGAAAAACTGGACGTACCATCTATGAGAATAAAAAAGTGTTAAAATAATTTGGTATATACTACAGCAAGCAACAGAACACCGACAACAACAACTAATCCAATAAATTAGAAAGAAGGGCAAGGCGGCATATAATTCATGATAAAGGGATTGTTACCTGATGTCGACATCTTAGATATGACATGGTAAGGTTCCATAACGAAATTATATGACAGTGGTATTAGTTCCTCTGGAGCTCAACCTATTAAGAGCAAAGAAATGGAAACCTAACTATGGTCTTATAGTAGATTTGAAGAGCGAAGTGAGCATCCCCTAGAATTTTCATGTTGTCAATCGGTGGAAAAGGAACCCCCAATTTAGTGGTACAAGAAGTCTTTATTAAGTATGAATTCATAGTATTCGTGAGACTTGTGGATGCCTAAGTTGAATCTCTACTCGACCACGAAATTGTGCTTCTAAAACCTCCAACTTGAAGATCTCTTCCATGGTGACTCTTCGAGCTTCCCAAGCTCTGTCCTCTTCTCTTTCCTTTTATTGTTTAGTCTTTTCTTTTTGTGTTTAATTAGTAATTTCCTAAATTAAGTTTGGGCTTGGGTCTGGACCCAAGCCATGTAAATTGTTTGTACTATTTCTTATTTTTTTTGGTAAATAGATGGGCTCGACCCAATCCATTTGTTTTTAAAAAAAAACTATATCATTTTCATGTATTATAAAAAAAATTCGAATTCTTTATATAATATAGACTTATATTTTATTCTAAATTTCTAAAGAACAACTATGAATAATTGAAAAAAGGAATTAACAAAGCACAACCACAATCACAACCACAACTTCTCTGGATTATACATTAATTTTTTTTTGATTATTGTTAAATGTGGGAACGACCTACAGAATTATTAAATTATTATTATGATTTTTAAAATTATTATGTTATTTACTGTATTGTATTGTATTGTTATCTTATATTTAAATTATTATGCGATGTATTGTATTTTAAAATTAAAATTTTCATTTTATCATTAAATTTTGTGCATTAGGCAAAATTAATAATAATATCACAATATATTCACTTAAAATGAAGAATTTAAATAAAAAACATTTGAAATATTATTAATTCGGGGTGCAAGTAATCTATATTAAATAATATATTTTTAAAAATGTTATATTACATTTAAAAAGAATTATGGATATTAGAGATTTTTAATTAATATCATTATATAAAAATAATATGTTAGTTACAAAATAATAGAAATAATAATATAATATTTAAAAGTGAAATAGAGAGTCTGAATAGTAGAGGGTAAAATAGAGAGTGCTTGGAGAGGATATTCTCTATTTTACTCTTCAAATATAGAGAATGTCGAGTAAAATAGAGTACGGGTGGAGATGATCTAAAGTGAAAATTTAGGTAATCAAATTAAGACTGAACTATAAAAATTTCTGGATTGTGTCATATAACAAAACACGATCAAATATAATCAAACAGTCATATTTTAATGACAAAAGAAGAATAATTATTACTCCTATAAATGATGAAACGTTGTAATGTCAAATCTCTTAACTAAATTAATACTTTTTCTAAACCAATTCACATGATTGAAGTAATGAACATCACTGATAAGATAGCAATATATATGATTAGATAACCAAACACTCCTAGTCTCCTATAAAAGCATAATGAAATAAGTCAACAAAGAATAACATTTATGAAAATGATATCTCTTATGCCACTAACAAATTAAATAAAATAAAACGGTCTTTTCAGATTTTTCATGTGTAAATGAATATCTTATATGCAAAAAATAAGAACTCTCATAAAAGACATAAAACTAAAAATAAGTTTGTAAAGGATTATAAAACTGAATCTCTTTTTATTTTTAAAATCCAAAACCATACCAATAATAAACCAAAATTTCTAAATTTTAAATTCAAAATCAAACCAAATAACAGAAGAAATCGATTCAAATAGATTTTTCAATTTAATCTTAATAAACACCCCTACATTTTAACCTTCATTTTCTTAGAAGGATAATCCCTAGCTATTTTATTAATACGGTCCCAAAATTAGTGAAGAATCCCATTGTCACAAGTCACGAAATGTTTATTTGGGCTGGAATGCAAAAAGTGGATGAATAATCTTCTATCTATATATAATAGGAGAGGAAAAAACTGTCAAATTCAGGACTCCACAATTGATACAAGCTCCATAGGAGCATCTTTCATAATATGGATGAACTTAGAGAAAATGAAAATTGTTTCTTATTGAAGACGTCAGTATGTATTTATATACAATGATGTGGCTAAACTAACTAACCTACTCAACTAGTTAGTTATGTAACAAACTAACAAAATCAACAACTAACATGCTGACTCAGCAAATAATTAGGCAGTAGCTAAGATCTTAACACCCCCCCTCAAGTTGGAAGTGTACTTCTTACATCCAATTTGTTAAGAATAGTTGTGTGTTTAATTCCTGTTAATGCTTTGGTCAAGACATCTGCGAGTTGGTCTGAAGTAGTGACATGATGCAGGGTCATTAGGCCATCATGGAGCTTGTTCCTTACAAAGTGACAGTCCACTTCTATGTGTTTGGTTCTTTCGTGGAACACGGGGTTCCTGGCAATGTGAAGAGTTGACTGACTGTCACAGAATACTGCATAAGGTGTGGAGGTCGGCAGTGCAAGTTCCTCAAAGAGTCTATTCAACCACACTAGTTCACCAACAACCTTCCTCAAAGACCTGTACTCTGCTTCAGCTGAGGATAAGGACACAGTTTCTTGTTTCTTGGATTTCCAGCTAATTGGAGTGTTTCCCAGCAGCACAATGTACCCTGAGACTGATCTCCTAGAGTCTGGGCATGCTGCCCAGTCAAAGTCACAGTAAGCTCTTACTGTGCAGTCATGACTGTTGGACATAAAAATCCCAAGTGTGGGATCCCTCTTGATGTACCTTAGTAGATGAAAAGCTGCATGTAAGTGAGGTTCTCTGGGATCTTGTAGAAACTGGCTTAGATGTTGTACTGCATAGGATATATCCAACCTTGTGTTAGTGAGAAAATTCAGCTTCCCCACCAATTTTCTATAAAAGGTAGGATCTGATAGGACAGTCCCCTCCTTGGCCTTTAACTTCATAGTTGGATCAAGAGGGGAAGAAGAACTAGGACAATGCAAGCAATCAAACTCTTTCAAAAGATCTAGAGCAAACTTTCTCTGTGAAATCAGAACCCCATCCTTTTTTGTATAAAACCTCAAGGCCTAAGAAGTAATGTAACCTTCCCAAATCTTTGATTTTAAATTGGTCATGTAAGAACCTCTTGAGTGAATCTATTTCTGCAGAATCAGTGCATGTGAGGATAACATCATCCACATATACAACTACAAATATAGTTGAGTTGTTGGACTTCTTGTAAAATAGGGAGTAATCATTAACAGAATGAGTGTAGCCTCTAGAATACAAGTCAGCAGTCAATTTTTCATACCACTATCTGTTGGCTTGTTTAAGGCCATAAAGTGATTTATTCAGCCTGCAAACCAGACCTGGTGCATCAACCATTAAACCAGGGGGTGCCTCCATGTAGACTTCCTCATGCAAGTCTCCATGGAGAAAGGCATTGTTGACATTGAGTTGAGAAATATTCCAACCTCTTTTCACAGCAGTGGCAATTAAGGATCTTATTGTTGTCATCTTCACAACGGGTGAGAAGGTTTTCACATAATCAATCCCTGCTTGTTGAGTATAACCCTTGACAACTAACCTTGCTTTGAATCTCTCAATGCTTCCATCTGTCTTATGCTTCACCTTATATACTCATTTGCAGCCTATGGCTCTCTTACCCATAGGGAGTGGCAACAAGTCCCAAGTATGATTTGCATGTAGTGCCTCAAATTCTTGAGTCATGGCTGCTTGCCAAGCAGGATTAATAGCTGTTTCCTCATAGGTCAGTGGTTCACAATCATGACATACATTTTGTAACAAAAACTGACTATCAGGAGAAATAGCATCAGGAGTGATATGGTGGTTGTTGGAAAATAAGGCATGTAAGGATAGGGAATGGGTGTGCTGTTTAGGTACATTAGTAAGGCAGTGATAGTCATTTAGATATGCAGGTGCCTTATGAGATCTACCTGATTTTCTTGTAAAAACAGGGTCCTCAACATCTCGAACTATAGGATCATTGACATTAGGTTGTAAAGTTGTATCAAGTGATGATCTAGTATCCATAACACTTACACTTTCATGATCATTTGAATAAGGTGCAGGTACATATATGTCCTCACCGTCAAGAGGAGGATTAAGGGGGATAAGAGAATTAGAAGGAATGCAATGTAATGATTTGGAGACAGAGTCAAAGGATGCACCTTTGGGTGCAGATGCAAAGGGAAAAACAGTTTCATGAAACACCACATCTCTAGAGACATGAATTTTCCTAGTGGCTAGGCTCAGTACTTTGTAACCTTTTGTTCCAAAAGGATACTCTACAAAGATGTGAGGTGTAGTTCTAGGTTCAAATTTGTCCCTAAGAACCTTTGGTATTGTGGGAAAACAAAGACATCCAAAGCTTTTTAATGCTGAATATTGAGGTTTTCTTTGGTATAAAACTTCAAAAGGACATTTCTCATGTAAGGAGCTAGTAGGTAACCTGTTTATAATATGAGTGGCTGTTAGGATGCACTCTCCCCAATATTTCTAGGGTAAGTGAGACTGAAACATCAAGGCTCTAGCTGTCTCTAACAGATATTTGTGTTTTCTTTCAACTATACCATTTTGCTGTGGTATGTATGGACAGGACCTTTGGTGAATTATGCCTTTGGATTGGAAATAGAGAGTGGCTTCATTGTTTATGAACTCTAAGCCATTGTCTGACCTAATGGTCTTTAGGGATGTGTTAAATTGGTTTTCAACCATGGAAATGAAAGCTTTGATCACTTGAAGAGCATTACTCTTGCAACTCAAAAGATGTGTCCATGTGGATCTGCTACAGTTATCCACCATGGTAATAAAATATTTGTGATTATCATGTGTGGTAGTATTGTAGGGTCCCCAGAGATCCACATGCAGAAGTTCAAACAATTTAGTGGAATAAGTAGTGCTCTTGGGAAAGGGTAATCTGGTCTACCTAGACATAGGACAAACTGGACAGACAAACTGTTGTTTGGTTTTAAAATTTGCAGGTATTGAATCTATGGCTTTCATCTTTGCAAAAGGTACGTGACCAAGCCTGTTGTGCCACAACAAATCTTTATTATCTCTATGGAGCAAGACTGAATTCAAGACAGTGTGCTCATTATTATTATGTGAATTAGAGCCAATTACAGGTGAATGTAAAAGACATGAATGAGAAGAGTATGTAGAATTCTCTATTACAGAATTGGTAATGGAAAAAAAAAGAAGTACTAGCAGCTCTCCCAGCACTGTTATCCATCAAGCATCTTGAGCACAAGAAATATAAACCATCCCTACACTTACCAATCTCCTGAGGCCTCTTCATTAAAGGGGCTTGCAATAGACAAGTAGTGTCAGTGAATGTTACAGTGCCTTTTAAAGGAACAGTAAGAGAATGTATGGAGATGAGATTGAATTTGAAAGAAGGCACATACAAGAGTTTATACAATGTGATCTTAGGTGTAAGTGTTACATCTCCTAGCTCAGTCACTTTTACTTTATATCCATTTGGTAGGCTTATCAAGATAGGATATGGTAAAGGTCTAATGTTTGTCAAGAAGGATTTGTGAAAAGTCATGTGGTTCGATGCCCCCGAATCTAGGATCCACAAGTCAGATATTGATTCAAAATGTTTGCATGAAAATTTACCAAGATCAATAGAGGAAGTACAAACTACGTTACCTGCAAAGTTCACAAAACCATTACCCATATCAGGACTATCTGCAACTGCTCCAGCATTGTTCACTTGGAAGTGATGTAGCATTGTCAAAACATTGTGGTATTGCTCCTTTGACAAACTTACATTGTCATTTGTATCCTTCTTCTTTTGATTGCCCCCTTCATTGAACATCAAATCAACTGGTGTACCATGAACATTCCCTGCAACTCGTTTGTAATTGTAGTTGGGATTAGAGTTGTATGCCTGTGTGTTTCTATTGAAATGTGGACTTTTGGTATTCTGCTTGTTATGTTCATTTTGATTGTTCTGATTGTTTTGGGGGTATCCATGAAGCTTATAACAGTTCTTTACTGTGTGTCTTGTTCTTTTGCAGTAATCGCAAAACAATTGAGATTTGTCCACATAATTTCCTGCAGATGAGCGTCATGCATTACTGGTGGATCCATGATTGAAATTTCTGGACCCTGAAGAACTAACATTAAGTGAAGCAGAGTCCATATTCATCACATTGTGTGGTTTGAACTCTCGTTGCTTTTCCTCTTATCAGAATTGAGAAAGCTTGAGCCATGGAAGGTAAGGGATTCAACATAAGAATACTCCCTCTTACAGCAGTGTATACCTCATTTAATCCCATGAGGAACTATATCAAACGACGATCCTGCTCAGCTTTATGCACATTTTCCTTTGCTCCACACGAACACACACAAGTACAATGATTCTTAGTGCAGAGATTGTTGAGTTCTTCCCACAATTTCTTCATCTTGGTATAGTATTCATGGGTCAAATTGTTGATTTCCTTCTGGATCTGATACAGTTTTTCCCCATTCGTCTGATCATATCGATCTTTAAGCTCCTTCCAGAGCTCCATCGAATTGTTGACATATTCCACACTGTCCGAAATTTCCTTAGACAGAGAATTGAGGATCCACGATGTAACCATGTCATCGCAACGTTCCCAGTGCCGGAATTGGATGGAATTGATTTCAGGTTTCTTACAGTCGCCATTAACAAAACCTAATTTGTTCTTCGCCGAGAGTGCTCGGAGTACACTCCGTCGCCATGATCCATAACCTCCTCCGTCAAAAGGAATTGGAACGAGTGCTGCGCCAGGGTTATTTGAAGGATGCAAGTACAACGGATTGTTCAAATCAATCAAGCCGAGTCCACCTGCTGTAACATTGGTAGCAGCAGTTGATGTCGATTCATCGATCGCCATGAGAATCAAACAAGAGTAGAAGCTAGAAGAAAAGAAATCCAACAATGGCAACAAAGGCCAGAGGAAAGAGGAATTGATGCGAAGATGAAATCCCTTGTCGAATCTTCACCTAAGCTCTGGTACCATGTCAAATTCAGGACTCCACCATTGATACAAGCTCCATAGGAGCATCTTTCATAATGTGGATCAACTTAGAGAAAATGAAAAACCGTTTTTTATTGAAAACGTCAGTATGTATTTATATACAATGATGTGGCTAAACTAACTAATCTACTCAACTAGTTAGTTATGTAACAAACTAACAGAATCAACAACTAACATGCTAACTCAGCATATAATTAGGCAGTAGCTTAGATCTTAACACCCTATAAAATAAAAATAAGGTCTACATTCTTCTTTTTTTTAAGATCAACATTCATTTTACTATTCTAAGACTCGACTAATGAAATTATGTTGCTATCGTTTGTTTATCAAGACTACTATATGAAAAAATAGAACGAAAACTTGCACAGAAGGGCAACTGTTTACATATTTGGAAGTATTTTAAATATTTTTAAAAAATCATAGGACTAATATAGAAAACTATATAAGTAGTAAAATTATAAAAAAAAATTAGTTCAAATTATTCCCTCCATTTGGAATTATACGTTGCTGTCTCCGGCGGATAAGTATAAACTGTATGCGTTTTGCATGGATTTGAAGTGTGATTACGTATATAATTAGTTTGATATTTTATTCATTTTTGTCATTTTATTTTCAACCGTAAGTTATGGTATATTATTAATTATACCAACACAATCTAAAAGAATGCATGAGAAAAAATTATGTATAATAATAGTTTTTGTGTTGTTCCGCTTTTATCTGATGTTTTCAAAAGAGACTATATAATAATTTATCTATGTACTGAAATTTGAGTTAAAGTACCTAAATTCTGTCAAATCAGTAGCCACCATGCAAACACGAAATTGCATGCATTGGAGGGTAATTTTTGCTCGCTTTCGAACATTGTGTCCTCTTATTAAATCTTGCAACTTTTGCCAAAACCTTGAGAGCTCCAAGTGATTTTCTTGCCCAACATGTACACACAAAAGCCTTTGAAATTGAGTGTAAACAAAAAAATATCAACATATATAGGAGACTAAAGAAGAAAAAAGGGAAAAGAAAAATTAAAATTTGAAGTGTGATCAACACGCGCGAGACTCAATCTAGCTCTTTTATCAACCATGGGATTAACTTCAAAGAGAACTAGCGTTAGAATTATGACCTCCTTAATTCTGTTAAGGAACACATAATAGCAATATGTTCCTTAATCTTAGATAATTTGAAGTGAGTAATTATGCAATTTAATAACAAGCAATTCAAAACTTCGCTTTTATTGAACACAACTTCAAACAACGCAATGATTACATCAAAATGTAATCTAAGGAGTTATAAATTCTAATCTCTTACCCTCAAGACAAAAATCTCAAGTTTAAGTCTTCTAAAGTCTCCAAGTTTGCACCAACTTGTTAGACTATTCCTACACTCTAAACTCGATTGTACTACAATATCAAACAACTCGATCTCACAACCTCGCAGCACTCCCAAGTAAATACAAAACCCTTTCGGTACTTGATAGCATTTTGATTATCTCAGTTGATTTCACCGATTTGATGTAACACCTCGCAACTCTATTCTTGGAATGTAAATCAGTTGTCATAAGTGTATCAATTTGGGTCCAGTGGTATACTACTTGTTCATATATGTTAAGGTCTATTCCTAAGTATAAAAATGCTTTCGATGTGAGTTAAGGTCATAATTAACTTTTAGCACAAAGTCGAGTTGAGAGGTTTCCTAACGATTCATTCAAGGATCAATGAAATTTTAATAAGGAAAACTATATAACTAGTAAAATTTTAATAATAATTCAAATTATTCCCTAGAAATATCATTACCTTATAAAACAAAGATAAGGTCTACATTCATTTTACTATTCTACGACTCTATTCATGAAATTACACTGATTATATAGTTGTTTATCAAGACTACATACAAACATACAGTTTCTATACTTGGAGGTATTTTAAAAATCATATAGGATTAATAAGGATAACTATATAAGTAGTAAAAATTTAAAAAATAGTTCAAATTATTCCCTCCATTTTGAAATATCATCAATTCATTTCCCTTTTAACTTCTCTTCTCTTCCAATAAAAAAAACTCAGCTCCTTCTACACTCCCATCAAATCCACAAATCTTCATTCTTCCTTTGAAATCCAGAATTCATTTTCTATTTTGCGTTATACCCATTTCAAATCTTGATTCTTCCTTCGAAACCCAGAATTAATTTTCGTTTTTCTGTATACCCATCTCTGAATCTTGGTGAATTTTCAATCATGGATGTTAATGGAGTAGATCCGAATCCATACCCGATTCTGATTCGAGAAGTATGGGCTGATAATCTCAAAAAAGCATTCAAAGAAATTTCTGATTCAATTGATAAATTCCCCTGTATTTCGATGGATACAGAGTATCCCGGCAGAATCTACAATTCCCCGGTACCCTTTTCGCAGCAGTCTCCGGCAGAGAAGTATAATGTGTTGAAATTGAATGTTGATGAATTGAAACTTATTCAAGTTGGGATTACCCTTTCTGATGCTAATGGGAACTTGCCGGAATTGGTAATTAAAGGGGAACGGTTTCGTGTTGTATGGCAGTTCAACTTTTCCGATTTCAATCGGATGTATGATCCCTACGTAGAGGCCTCAATCCAGCTCCTTGTAGACAGTGGGATTGACTTACAAAGGAATCTAGAATTGGGGATTAGATCAATTGATTTCGGTGAGTTGTTGATGTCGTCGGGGCTTGTATGCAGTAATTCAGTGAGTTGGGTAACGTTTCAAGGCGAGTTTGATATTGCATTCTTGTTGAAGATTCTCAGGGGCCGGAATCTTCCAGATAGTTTAGATGAGTTTTTCGAATTTGTTAAGATGTTTTTTGGAGATAAATTATATGATGTGAAGCGTTTGACGATACATATTCCTAATCTTCACGGTGGTTTAGACTGGGTGGCGGAAAATCTCGGTTTGTCCCGGGTGGCTGGGAGGCAACATCAGGCCGGTTCAGATAGTTTGTTGACGTGTCACGTCTTTTATAGTATGAGAGATGGTTCTGTAGATGGTGTGCCAGATGCCCGCGTTCTGCATGGATTAACTTGAAGTGTAATTAATTATCAATTTGATTGAAAGTGTATTGATTTGGTAAACTTTCTCTGTTTTTAATCTTGTGATCTGATACGTGTAAGATCACGAGATTGAAAATACATTTTACATAGTAATAATAATGTCTATCGGATTAATGATCCATGTACAGTAGTACGCGTTTTCTATCTAGGGCTAATCGATATAATAAGTTAGCAACGTCTCTCATTGAATAGGGAAAGATAGACGTTTCTTTGTTGAACTTGTTTTTTCTCTTTCTAGAGTCATCGGTATCTGTCTTGGAGTGCTTTGTGACCGTTCTCGCGCCCTGGCTGATGCTGTAGCTGCCATGTAACTTGGCTGATCAGCTGCTGTAGGTGAAGGGTTAACATTCGCTCTATGGGAGAGAAGAGCCATTCGGTGATGGTTGTTCTCTTCCCTTGGACTAGCAGAGTGAACTTGGATATTTTTCATCTTTAACGGTGGTGTCATGGGCAAGGCGTTGATATTCGCTCTATGGGAGAGAGGAGAAGGGACTACATACGATGAATAGAACTTTTGTTGATGGTTGTGATAGTATTGATTGTGTAATCTCCAAAACTCAGTGTCCGAGTCAGAGTAAGAACAAGCCATGTCAATTTCAATATTCTTTATGCGATCTCTTGGTTGATCGCATGAAGCTCTACTAGTACTTTTGTGATTGTTTTCATCTTTTAGGTCAAAAACTCTCAAATCCTCGTCAAGTTCTGTATTGCTACTTGAATCTTCATCCTTATTCGAGGTCCACATCTGTAATACAAATTTTGAAGCTATTAGACGTACTTGAGGTTCTCTACTAACTAAAGAGGTGAAAGCTCGGGTGAATGACTTCTAAAAAAAGTATTCGAGGAAATATGAGAAGTTGACTAAGTAGAGAAAAGAGTAAAAATGATTAGTGAATATATATACCTTTCGAGAGAATGCATGAGCAAGAGTATTCTCGCGCTTTTTAGCAGCTTCCTTTGCTTTGTGTAACAAAGATTCAATTTTTTCTAGTGCATGTAAATGATCACTAACATCGTTGTCCGGAATACTAGCTTGATTTATAGTCTACATAAACATATGAAAAATAACATATAAGTATATTTTTTGTATCGTTCCAATCTTATCGGATGTTTCCAAAGGCACTAATATAAATAAGACACTCACATTGGACTCCTTATCATTGAGATGAAGCTCCAAAATGCTTTTTGGCTCTTTGAACATTGAACCACAACTAATTCCTTCACAAGATAACCTTCTACGTTGATCACACACCTAAGCAGCGCGGTAGAGACATGATTTTTAGTTTAAGAGTTCTAAATTAGAATTTCATCGTTTATTGAGTTCTAAATAAACTTTTTGTACATATTCAATGTTTTTTTCATCCAAATATAAGATTTGAGTCAAAGTTACCTGAGTTTGCACGCGAACAAGAGATTGCATGCATTGGAAGGTAATTTGTGCTCGTTTTCGAACATTATGGCCTCTTATTAAAGCTTGCAACTTTACGACACCCTTGAGCGCTCCAAGTGCTTTTCTTGCCTAAAATATACACACACAAAAAAATCATTGAAAATGAGAAAATAAAGAAGAAATGAAAAAAAAAAATAGGGTTTCCTCTTCTTTTCTTTTATAATTGACCCTTTTTAAATCATGAAATGACGCCTTAAAAATATTTACGTAATCTATAGCTATATGATTCATATAATAAAAGAGGTGATATGACATTTCTAATAATAAGCTAAGATCGTTATTATATATTTATCTAATAAAGAAATGAGTAATTTTTTGTATAAATTTTTTTTCCAATATGATAGACGCTCTTTCTAGTTATGTCACCTATTATTATTGAATGTAAGTTAGATACACCAATAATTATTCGATCGAAGCGCGGGCTAATTAATTAGTAATATAAAAATAGTAATTAATCTACTACTATAGATTAAAATGCATCAATTATATTAATACTATACACTAACAATCATGGAATATAACTTATTGAAAATCATACATGAATTAAGTTATGTACCGATTATATATGTTACATTATTAACATAATATAACATGCGACCAAGAACTAAATATAAGTGACATTCTTATATTGCGATAAATATTTTTGTCACCGTCGATATAAACCATAGAGACAATTATAAAGGCATATTTGTACATACCAAATATCCTCTGAATGTTGTCTGAATGACAAGGATGGCACATTGTTGTTTAACTAATATAGGAGGTTGTGTGAGCTGAGTGACGTCTATAGTAGCTTGTGTTTTAGCAACTGCTGCCTGAGTGGCTATTATAGTAGGTGTAGCCGCTGAGGAATTCAGAAGATGAAATTTATGAGTAGATAAATAGAAAAATACAGAAAGAATTATGACAACTGAATTAAAGAATGTAATTATTTTATAAGATTTCAATTGAACAAATCGATTGAGCTTAATTGAAATTATTTTAAGTTAATATAATAATAATAATTGAGTTTATACTAAATTATTTATAATTATTTTGTAAATTTTCTAATTTTCCCTCTGTTTCAATTTATATGGCGCTTTCGTTTCGTAAGATTTAGCTCTTGTTTGGTCATAGATTTTGAAGCTAAAATTTGAAAAATTGAGCTTTTGAAAATAGTGGCTTTTGAAATTTGATATATTGTGTTTGGATATGCATTTTACTCCGAAAAAAATTAGAAAATTTGTGATTATAAGTCCCAAAATCCTCAAATCTGGCTCACTAGTCTGAGCTAATTTTTGAGAACTTGATAATATTTTTAAATTAGATTTTTAGAATCTGGTCAAATTTTATTGTTGGAGATAAATTTTCAGAAACTACTCTCAAAATCTATGGTCAAAAGTTAACTTAGTTTGACTACTCATGAAAGCTAATTAAGTTGAATTAGATCAACTCAATATTTCAAAATCAAAATTTATATATTCAAAAGCTATAAATATGAAAGTACTATTAGTTACTCCTGTTTCATTTTACTTGGTCCACATTAAAAATATATATATATTTCATTTTACTTGCCCATTTTATCAAATCAAGAGAGTTTTTTTCCCCTACTATCCTTAGTATTAGATAACTACATAAAATAGTATACTAGTTAACTTTGGAGTTCAAGAAAATCATTAATGAAGTTAGTTTAGTAAAATGCATCTCTAATTAGTCAATATGGGCCAAGTAATATAAAACAAAGAAAATACATTTTTTCTCATAAAGCAATAGAATTAAAAAAAAATATTAGTCCAAGTATATATAAATAATTTAGATCTCAAAAACGGAAAGTATCACGTAAATTGAGACAAATTTAAGTACAAATACAGAATATGAACAACCTGATAAGCTAGATCCGCCCCTAGTCATAGCTACTCCAATTGCTCCTTTTTGCTTCAAATCAGCATTTTCTTGATCTTGATTGTGATGAATTAATCTTGTTTCGTGAACAGTAGGTTTTCGGAAGATCCATCGTCGTTTCCCCCTCTTCTACCAACAAAAAATAATAATTTGAAATTAGCTATGAACTTCGTTACTAGTTTGTGGCTAAATTGTTGTTCAAGTACATAATTTATCCGTCGTTAATTTTTATATTTCTAGTAGTGAACTAATAAGCAAAATAACTCTAGATCTTCCTTCTATGTCTCGTATTGTCACTATCAAGAATTAGCAATGGACCACTTTTGTAGCTAAACGGAAAAAAAATTGTGATTTCACATTTAATTTTTTTCTCTCCTAATGACTCGAACCTAGAATTTTAGAGTTGGAGGTTGGAGGATATACATAATACTTTATATCTGAACAACCCCTCTTTTCTGCTAATTCTATTTAGCGATGAATTAGTTGCAAAAAAAAAAGATTATTGCTAGTGTAAATTAATTAACATGTTTATAATTAAGTAGTATACCTTTTCTTCTTCTTCTTGGTCATGAGCTTCTTCTCTTCTTCTAATACTTTTGATATCATTCTCTTTGATAGGTGATCTAAAAGCCTTCTTCATTAACCCTAACCAAGAAGGCCCTCCAATTATACTCTTCCCTATGAAACATTTTGTTAGCAAACTTTCATCTTGTGTTACTAAACTTAGTTGATGATCATTTGTTGTTGTTGTTGTCCCTTGGCCTTGTGTGTGCTTGTTATACGAGGGGATATGCTTCTTCTTCATAATTTTGTTACAAAATGAAAGCTTATTAAAAACATAAAATACCTTGATGTATATATATATATAAGTAAAGGTTAAAATACTTTCTCAAAAGATTGATTGCTTCGTTCTGAGGATAACATGTAGACGGCCAGATACACTCTTAAATACATATACACGGGAGAGAAGCGAGTGACAGAAGGAGAGAGAGGGGGGAAAGAGGCAAGCGAGATAGGAGGAAACGAGCAAGAGAGTTATAAGTGTATCACATATACACGTGAATCACACTAGATACATGTATATGGAATACTAGATATATACATTTTGAAATACAGATATATTTGGAGAGAGACGAGCGAGAGAGTTAGAGGCGAACCCAGAATTTGAAGATGTTGGATTCGAACCCAGGTCTCGTGGGTGGATCCTCTAGCTTGTACCAACAACACAATAACACTCTTATGCCTTTCATGGGTGTACTGTTAATTATATCTTAATTTCTATTAGTTTCTCAGAAAAAATATACATAGATATACATGATTTTTTTCAAAGTTAACGGGTGCACGTGCACCCCCACCTAGAGTGGTGGATCCACCTTTGGAGAGAGTCATTGTATCTCATATACATGTGAATCCACTTGAATATAGCGTATTTAGAACAAATTACACATAATTTTAACTTCATATATTCGAGATACATACATCTGGACGTGACCGAAATCTAACTAATAGTAATTCTAAAATGAAAACACTTGAGTACGTCATAAATTAATGAGATTTATGTTATTTATTTATTTTAATTTATTTATCTAATTTTGATTTGACACAAAACAACGATAGCTTAAAAGAAAAAGAAAGGTGAAATCATACATTGTGGACATGCCAAAGACATAATGTTTGAACATGTCAGATAGTTGGATACAGCTACGTCACGAATTATGATTTATCGAGAAAATTAAAAGCTGCAAAAAGCATATATTATATGGAATAGTTAGCTAGTGTTGGCCTTTTACTACTTTCATTTTCCTTTTTTGCATTCTTCTGGAAAAGACAACTGACTAGATTCTCTTTGGCTTAGCATGTCAATATAGGGGCTCGTTTGAACTTGAAAATGTATCTGTTTGCTCCTCGAGATCAACTCACGTTATTAATAAGATTTTGGCATATGTCCATGAAAAATAAGTGCCAAAAACAAGCCGAAATCCAGAATCACCAAAAATCCATGAACTATAGCACACGAAAATCGGTAAATCTGGTTTTTCCTGCTTTGAGGCTCGTTTGAACTTGAAAATGTGCTCGTTTGCCCCTCGGGACCAACTCACGCCATTAATAAGGTCTTAACGGACGTCAATGAAAAATTTCGGCCAAAAATAAGCCGAAATCCCGAATCACCAAAAATATAATTGTGTGGTAATTATTTAGTGACAATAATATAATTGTTATTATTTTATATTATCTTATAACAATAAATAAATATAAATTAAATCAACATTCTATATAACTATCGCTAAAGGCTTTAAAGAATTTGAATACAATAACATTATAAACTCAATATCACTAAATATTTTTACGATAATAAATATTGTCGCTAAAAGAAACATCTATTGACACTAATTAAATGTTTGTTTTGTTGTAGTGAACCAACTATTTTATATAGGAGAGCTATGGACGTTTCATTAAAAATGGCGCTAGATGTACGAATAATCAATATTATGTTTGATAATTTTATTTTTTTTACATAATGAAATCACATATCAGTATTAGAAATATAAGATTTTTTTCACTGCAAATTAATGAAAAAATTATGCTATACAACACATAATAAAAAATAAATTCTTATAGAAATGCTGAAATAGCCATTAAACATTTTGTTTTTTCTTATTAATTTATTTAATCAAAATATTTATGAGAACTGACACTCAATGTTTTTTAGTGATAAATTTCAATGAAAAAATAAATTTTATCCATACTATTTACAATTCACTATATACTTGTGATGAACTTGTAACCAAATTATCACCAGATTAGTGTGCTGAATTTTATACATAATAATTAAATTAATACCAAACATGATGGTATGATACTACTTTAATTATTATGTACATCAATCTGATGAAGAAAAGTATCCCAAGTACTTTTTTATCTTTCTTAATGGTCAATATTGTTAGTTCTTTTCAGGCATAACCTTTTAACTTACCAATACGGATTGTGGTGCATTGGTGGAAGTGTTTCACCCTTAATTAGAGGTCTCGGGTTTGAGCCCTGGGTATGGAGAAAATCTTATTGGGAGCGCCACTCCCGAATGGGCCCTGCAGAGCACGATTCAAATTTAGTCGGAGCTTCAATGTGGACGGACACAAGGTGGGAAACCAAAAAAAAAAAAACCTTTTAACTTAGCTTAATCTCATATCTACGTGTCTCAATTTTAAACGTGCACAAATAGATATTTAAACTTTTATAAAGTTGAACAAGAGCTACATGTATCTTACAGAAAATTCGCATGAGACACACTTAAATTGATCCGACAACTCTTTAATATCAAATTTTACGTGATATGTTTAAAATTACATTATTAAAAAAATATCTTGATATCTTGATACTTTTCACATATATTTAATTTTATTTTAAGACCATATTTAAAAAAAAAAAAAAACTTAAATCAGATAACAAATTAAAACGAAGAAAACAGTAATTATACAGTGCCAAAGTGGAAAATGTATGTAGTTGTTTTCTCTTTTTCCTTTAAAAGTCCATTCTTACACATGGAGGATGTCAGTCACTACAAAACAACTAGTTACGAACTTAATAGTTAATTCATCATTAAATTATTTTCAACTAACATAAACTATTTGATAATTCATCACTAATTAGAATTAGCCAAAAATTGTAATATATTTAATTATAAAATTTATCCTTAATTAATTCATTTTTTTGAACAAACTATAGATAAGCCAGAAAGCAAAGTGCCCCTTACAATTATATAGGTATAATACATAAACATGATCCTTAACTTGGCGTCAACTGGCAAGTATGACCTTTAACTTTGGATATGCACAAGTAGACACTTAAACTTGTATAAAATTGAACAAATAGACACATTCGTCCTACATGGTACCCTACATGATAATTTTGTTTCCTACATGACATCCTACGTGTATTATGTCATGTAGGACATGTGTGTCTACTTGTTCAATTTTATACAAGTTTAAGTGTCTACTTATGCACACTCAAAGTTAAAGGATATAGTTATCCGTTGAAACCAAATTAAAGATCATGTTTATGTATTAGGTCAATTATATAAATATCCATAAAAGAAAAAGCATGCAAAGCCACAGAGTTCCAATGCATGAAAAGTCGTGGAAGCAGAAGAAAGATAAATAAAGGTTATATACTCTTTAATTAGTGGCCAAAAAGGAAAAGATAAAGAAGAAGAAGAATATAGCTTTTGAAAATTGTTGGAGTTATTTGAGCTTATTAATTAGAATATTATAAATTATTTCATCATCTTTCATGTAAATGACTATTATGGTCCATAATATTTCCTAAATCTTTAAATAAGTGTCATTTTAATTAAAGAAAAATATATATTATATTTATTAATTTCTTAATCACTGCATCAAAAATGATCTTTAGCGGTAATTTATTAACGGCAATAGCTTAATTGCTGCTAAATATGTATTTTTAGCGACAATTAACACTCTTTGTATATGTCCCTAAAACCTTTAGCGACACTGGATCTAATGACACTTAACCAATGCCGATAAAGACTTTGATGTGTCTATTTATCACCAATAAAAGTTGTTTTTGTTGTAGTTGTATTTTTTGTCAAGGTGACACTTGTACTTGTGATGGGAGGGAGTAATTATACAGTATAGAAGTAATTATTAGTGTGATTTAGCTATCTGGGAAGATTTGCAAGCTATTGGACAGGAGCGATATGTATTCAGTGTGCACCCAAAAGATACCTAGTGGTTGTGAATTTTCTTATCAAAAATACAATTTTAAACAAGAAATACTTATACACACTATTATAGCATGTTGGTTGTGTCTATGTTGTGAAAATATTAGGGATTACCTAGCACTCAATCACAAACAAAGTACTATATTTGGAATAGATAACCCCCCCAATTTGAAGACTCTACAAGTAGACAAGGAAGGGATAATTTTTGTTGTAAATGAAATACCAAGTGCTATATTGGATAGTGTTCGATATTGACATTGGGGTGAGCTAAAAAGTCCCTAGAACTTATTTGTCAAAACAATTGCTCCTTTTTGGGGCCCAAAACAGTTATATATATATATATATATATACTAGTTTTCTGACACGTGCGTTGCACGTGATTACCAGTTTCAAAAATATATGTTACAGTAAATAGTATTGCTTAGTTAAGCAAAGATTTGAATAATAAGCTTAGCAAAAAATAATATGCAGATTTTTTTGTGAATGTTTAATGTGGATCGTCATATATATATATATATATATATATCTTACTCACGCAAACCTATGAAGATGGTCAATAAAAAAAATTATTAGTTAAATGCAATTATGTATATATTTATTTCAATTTGATGAGGTTCAATCATGTAATTAGTCTTATATCACTAATATTACTTTATAGACAATATTTGTTTTGTATTTTTCTTGTCATCTAACCAGTTGTGCTTTGCATGTGTATTCTAATTCTACGTTAAATTGTTTAGATGTTATATGAACATGTGAAGAGAACAACTACATTTTATATATTCACATATTTTCACATTTTTTGTGATTTTTTTTTAAGAAAAAGAACTCGGAACATTTTAAAATAACATATTTTGAAGTTAGAAGATCTCGTTAACTTTAATACATTTGTGACATATATAATAGTTTAATTTAAATACAAATACCTACCCAAATATAAATATATATATTTGCATTAATGAAAATATTTATCTCATAAAATTAGCTATTAAATAAATAATAAAAATTAAACTAATACAAACCTCAATTGGCGTTATTACAAGTCATATGAACTTTTCTTTGTCTTACATACTAAAATATTTAGAAATAGTAAATAAGTAAAACAAAAGGGCAATGTTTATATAGTAATAATTATTTTGAAGCAAACTTCCTGAGAGTCTAAATCACGTAAGTAGCATTGATAAATAAAGTCATTCTTTTGTCTTGAGCATCAAAAAGAAATCATGACAATTCTCTGAATTTTGGAAAAAGATATTCAAAAGCATATATCTACATCACAAGAGAAATTGTTAACAAAAACAAATAAATTTAGATTAGATCATGTTAACTTCATATATTGGAACATTACATATTAATGTATATATTAAGCAAAAAATTAATTATTATATTATCAAAATTATATTATTTTTGTCAAGTACTCGAGGTTATGGAATATACCATCTTAGGATAGAACGACTTAATTCATTAGAATAGTGGTACCTCATATTCCGCTAAACTGCGAACTCACTTAACGATAATAAATCACATAAAAAATATTAAAATGCAAGAAGAAGAAGAGTAGAAGATTAGAAAAAATTGTCGTTGAAAAATTAGAGGAAGTCCCTCTATTTATAGTTAACAAAGAGTAGTATGAACAAATATATTTTGTGTCTTATATGAAAAATCATGACCTTTCCGAGAAGTCACTATAGTTTGGAAAAGTCACAACTTATTGAAAAAGTCACAACTCTTTGGAAAAGTCACAACTCATCGAAAAATCACAACCCTTTGAAAAAAGTCACAACTTATCGAAGAAATCACAACCTAAGTTAGGAATATTATAGTAACTTAACATTTAAGTTAAGAGTTCATGTTTTAAGGTAATATAGATAGATATATATATAAACTTACTCATCAATTAAATATATTTAAGGCCAAACACATATGCAGACCCTTAAACTTGTCCCTAAATTTCATTTTGGCACTACAACTCAACCTTGTTCCATTTTAACCCTTCAACTCCAATTTTTATGTTCCATTTTGGCACTTCTTTCCAAAGAATCAACAAAGTGGGATGTGTGTACTTCACATGCCATTATTGTGTTAAAAAATAATTGATGACCATCGGTTTTTTTTAAAATATATTTTTTTAGAGTTTCTGTACATTATTGTGTGAAAAAATAATCGGTGAAAGTGTGTGTTTTTTTTTAAACAATTAGTTAATTTAAATAACATCACATATTTTTTTTTTCATATCTAGTCTACTTGGACTAACTCAAATATCAGCTTTCTAATTTTTCATTCAACTAAATACGAGTAAAAAAAAACTCATGTTCATTGCTAATTAATAACACTACAAAAAAATGTTGAAACTCGATAAACTTCGTTGGGTTGTCATTGATTTTATTAAGAAAGAAAATCGACGCACTTTCATCGGTTATTTTTCACGCAAAAATATAGGAAAACTCTTAAAAAGAAATTGTTACTTTTTTTATAAAAAATAAACAATGATAATCCGTCAGTTTTAATTTTTTACAATAATTAACGGATGATAGTCGATTTTTAAATGCAAAATTACAGTTGAATAACATATTACCCTTATTTAGAAATGGGACTTCAAAAGGACCAACACTGCATCTTTGTGTTGTACTAAAGGTAGTACTGATTGTACATTCATTTGCCCCTTTTTCATGTTGTACTAAAGGTAGTACTGATTGTACATTCATTTGCCCTTTTTTCATTCATCAATAGACAGCTGTCCCATTTTCCTTTCACTTTCTCTAGAACTTTCCTACTACCGTCTCACAATTTTGTAAGGGTATTTTCTCGCCTCCTTGGTAAGCTCCATCGATTTTGTGAACTCTTCTTTCCATACATCTGAACTCTTCAATGGCCGATCCATCTCTTCCTCAGCCTCTTCTGTTTGTCTGCACAGTTTCAATTTCTCTGTGAAGGTTTCGTCAACATTTTTGTTTGCTTCGGATGCGCTGCGTAGGTATTTCTTCATCATTTAACCTAACTTTCTCCGATTCCTAATTTGTCCTGCGTAGATACAGCTAGAATCAACGATTTAGATGCTCAGCAAGAGAAAACTAAGTAAAACTTACCAACGAAGAAAACCCAAATATCATTTCATATTTTTTACGGTAGTACAAATATCATTTCACATTTTTTACGGTAGTACCACAAATCGGTCAAACTGATAAATCTCTATAATTGCATGTATTTGTCTGTTGCACTATCTTCATCATCGAACCACCAGAACCCCTCAAAACCGCAAAAGCCCCTTTCAGACTTTGAGTGCTTAGAACCTTCGGGTTTCAACGGTTTCTGGGTTTCTCTTTTCTCTATTGTTTACACTTTCAATTTCAGAGCTTTGTACTCTTCAATTTTGGGATAGTTTTTGCCTTTTTCCTGACACGTACACTCCTTTTGGTCTTTAGTTATGTTATACTTCAAAGTATTTACTGCTTTATTCTCTCCTATGTATAGTTCTGGAGTCAGCATTCATGTATTGTTTTATTAGCTTGCTTTATTTTTCGATAACCTTAAAGTTATTACTTCAAATTTATTTATTATGTTTATGGATCTTTCTATGTTTTATGTTTGTTCTTAATATATTCAGTTTATTCTGATTTCTGGACAGAACTATACTGTTATTCTGCTTATTGATCTTTGGTCAAAATTCATGACACGAAACCATTATGAAAGTTTACAGCGCTGCTTCCGTGTGTGCATAATGACATGGATGAACATGATT
>JAJOOR010003628.1:0-41123 GCA_036250505.1 Solanum acaule | reverse complement strand
GACGTCAAGTAAACATTTTTGCTCCGGATTTAAGAAACGTCTAAGTTAGCATTACACGTGGCGGTGAAGAATTGTTTGTAATATTTTTTTCCTTTTTTTACTCTTTTTGCCTAATCTTGGAAATATTTCATTTCATTTGCCAAAAGAAAAGGGGGGGAAAATAAACAGATTTGTGTCTGTTTTTTGTCCTTACGTTGTGTTTCTTTTTGTTTTTGTTTGTTGAGTGTTTTTTTATTTTATCATATATACGGAAAATGACGAATTTATTAGTTTTGCATGCATTGCATTTCATTTCGCCTTATATGTATTCTATATGGGTGTTTAAATACTATTTTCATTTTGAAAGTTAAATAATATGAATTTTAATTAATATTTAAGGTGTATTTTTTTTATTATATTGATAGAAGAAAAAACATAATTTATATTTTTTTAATATAATTTTAAATATTTAAATTTTAATTTAGCGAATATTTTAAACTGAACTTTGTTGGATCAAGCAATATACAGGTAATTATATAACTAAGAAGAAGCGGAGGAAGTATTTCATAACAATCATTAATTGATTAACCCTTAATAATTCCTTTTTGGCCAAACCAAGTGTGCATTCTATTTTAGTAAAGTAATTTAAAAATAAGAAGCTATGAAGGACAGAAAAATGTTCCATCTCGTTTCGTAAGAAGATGGAATTTCACAGACACCACTAAGGCACTAACTATATGTAGCACTACTTTAGAGATTTCAGTTTTGAATGTGGATATGAAAAAAATCAAATGGCAGAGAATGTTATCTCTAAATAAGCCTCTATCTAATGTGAATTTGAATTAGTTGAACTTTAATGTGAATATCAAACATCCAATAAGCAAAAAAAGGACACTAACTATAATAAAAGTTAATTGTAATCATCAATATATTATGAAGAAATTGTATACATGTCGTGTTAGTAGTTTTAACCGATAAAGATTTTCATATGCCTCAGAGATCGTAATGTGATTTTGTGTGTATGTGTGGAGGGGGGGCGGGGGAGGGGGGAAGTCACATGTTTTTTGTTTTTTATCATTACAAACGTATAATTATTGAATTTGAGCAATACCAATGAATATGAATTGAAATTAAATTATCTTAAAGTTGATATTTAATTATAATTTGTACAAATCAGAAAAAAAATTCATATACATAATACTCTTCAAGACTACTTAATTTTCTATATTTTAAAATCATAGTAGCTAATCATGATTGCCTTACCTATTTTCATTGTGTGATCTTTATATTTAATTAGTAGTAGCTATTTTAACTTACGAAACCCACCTGGATATTGGATATGAAGTTGATCAATGATCACATATTTATAATCTAAGATAGAGGGGACCAAACCAAAATTTTCTTTTAATTAACATATATAGTTTGCTAATAGGAAACCTATTCTACTCTAATACCAGGTATTCCTAACTTGTCCATGACAGAATGCAACCTAGAAATAGTACAAAAAAGGGCTAATTAACATTTATAAATCATAATCTTGTCCATTTTAAGCTACTAATTGAGATAAGAGTATCAACTACCTTTGTTACAATTGTACTATAATAATAATACATACGATCCAAAATTTCGTATATTTGCTCCATGACCATTCTCAATGACTACCATAATTGAATCAATATCTATTTGAATAGAATGACAACAAAAAGTCAAACATTATTTCAGTCAATACAATTGAGATGGGCTTTTCTTACGATAAATTCTATCATAATTATACTTTAATCAAAAATGACATTCGGAGGAGAATGTTTTTTTTTATGAAAAAAAGTACCATATAGATAATTTTTTTGGAGTTGAGTTTTGGACTTTTATCGATAAAAGATTATTTTTTGTCATACATAATACAATATTATATTGTGAATGTTATCATGTTATGGTATAAAAAAGAAATCTTTAATTTACAGAAATCCAAAACTTTTCCTCGGGTTAGGCAAATATATATAAAAAATACATTTCTTTTAGAAAGAGTAAAATCAATTAGATAATATATTTATATCTCTCTTGAGAGAAAAACAAAATTACCCTATAATTAAAAAAAAAAAAAAAAACAGGACAAAATGCTTAACAAATTTTGCCTCCATAACGGTCATATTTAGGGCCCGTTTGGCCATAGATTTCCCAAGTAATATTTGGGGGGAAATTTGGCAAATAATGTTTATCCATACAATTTGTCATTATTTGGCAAATATTTTTGGCAAATATCCCAAATTCCCAAATACTAGTTTTTCTAGTATTTGGGCCAATTCTCATTATTTGGATCTATTAAAAATTGAAATTTTACACCAAACTTTTATCTTTTACAAAAACACCCTCTATAATAGTTGTTTGCGTTGTATTACATAATATTTTAAGTGAACACCAAAATAGTGATGAAATATTCAGTGAATATGAAAGTGATGATATAGTTGTTGATGAAAATGATGACCAATCGGCTTGCGATAACAAAGTCATGTGCTTTGTCTACTTCACGATGTATGAAATGATGCTTGTTGCACTCACTCCAAACTACCATATTGCTCCAGTGTCATGAACACTACTTGTTATTTGTTGCAACGATGATCCAATTGACTTGTAATACAAACTTATGATTAGTTTTGATAGTTTTTAAAACTTATGGGTCTAAATCATATTTTTCTAAAAAAGTGAAATATATTTCCCAAATACTATGGCCAAACACATGGTAAAATTTCAACCAAATTTTATTTGCCAAGAATATTTGGAAATCTATGACTAAACGCTAGCTTAAGAATTGTGCTATAGGCAAAATAAGGTTCATTCCCAAATCCTTATAATACCTTAATTACCATAGACTTCTAATTTAGTGATTTACCTAACAAAACAACTAAAATAAATAAATAAATCAAAGTCGTTGAGGATTGATTTGATCTATGGTGTGATCTAGGGGTGTTAAATGGCAAGTTGAGCTGAATTTCATTAAAATGAATTGAGTTTATAAATGAATGATTTGATGGCATGTTTAAATGTTATTTGGGATGAAGCAGGTTGAGTTGAAATGACTAAAAATTGGTTCACATAAAAATTCTTACTAAGTTTTAAATTCAAAGTTTATTTTCTTATCAAAACGAATCAAAACAAATTCACGAATAAAATAAACAAGTAGTTACCTGCTCAAAAATAAATTGATTGGGCGGGTCAAAATTTGATGGGTTGTGCGAGTATAATATAGGGAAAATTGTATATAATAGCAAACTATTAATTCAAATTAAATGCTATAAATATACTTTGATTTAATTGTACCCTATAGCAAACTATTGCTATTTTCGCCACTTTCCCTGGTGAAATCTCGCTCGCCTCTCTCGCTTTTATACAAACACAAATGTATAAAATGTGTTTGTGTTTGTATAAAGCGAGAGAAAATTGTATATATACATATATTTTCGTTCCCCTCTCCCAGATCTTGCTCGCCACCCTCGCCTCTCTCCCTTATACAAACATAAACGAAATGTATAAATTGCGCTTCTGTTTGTATAAAGCGAGAGAAAATTGTATACACATGCAAATACATATATCTTCGTCCTATACACTTATAATTATACAATACAAATATTTCCCTGCCCAGTTTTCTTTTGTCTTTCTCTCTTTCTCGTTTTATACATACACAGATTATACAATTGATCTTTTGTATACAACTGCTTTCTTTTGTATATGTATAGCGAATTATACAACTGTCTTCTTTGTATATGTATAGCGAATTATACAACTGTTTTTTTTGTATATGTATAGCGAATTATACATATATATGTTTGCTATAGAGCGCAATTATGCAAACTTTGCTATAACATACAAATATGAATTTTGTGTTTGCTATATGTGAAAATTGCTCATTTATATTGGGCTCATTCGTTGAACCAAATATCTGGGCTTGGTGCTTGATTTCTGTGGGTTCAGGCCCATGTAAAGTCTCCACATTATGTGAAGCTACCAAAATTCATCCCAATTAATTATAGTTGTAGTATTCGAATTTGAGGTAATTTGACAATATACTCTTTGTCAATTTCAAATATTAAGAAGTCCTTTAATGGATTACTTTTAAAATATCCAAACAAAAATAATCAGTCCAATAATTATCTGTTCTAATAATTATTTAAATGGATTTGTGTATAGTCTTAAATTTAGAGCTCCCTAGCAAAACATTAGGATTTTCATGGTTAAATTAGGTAGCTCACTCTTCAATAATAATAACATATTCAATATAGTTTCACAAGTAGGGTTCGGGAAGAATGGTGTAGACCAAAACATTTAAAAGTGAATATTGAAACAAAAAACTTATTTAGTAGAAGAAAGAAAATCCAATAATTAGTCATTTATTATCTTAAATTAATTGCATGGAGACAATGGGTTACTATTACTTCCAAAACAAATGGTAGAATTTGTAAAAAATAATAAATAAGAATCACATGTGAGACAATCTAACGATAAAAAAAAAATACTAGTCTGATTTTACACGTAGATATTTTTAATTAATTAGACAAACACAAAAGCACATGAAATGAAGTTCGTTTTCATTCCAAAAAAGTGAGACGAGTTAGTAAGTACTCTTCCGTTCTTTCATTTAGTAATGGGCTTCTTACTTTGCTGCCTCTACAAAACCGGAACAAAAGGGGCTCTCTTATCCAGAACCCGACCCGCCATTGTTGAGGACAAATTAGTCAATAGACAATACTAAATTTCTTTTTGGAATTAACCTAACCTCGAAATCATCAAATTCACTTTCAAAACTCCAAAAATAAAATAAAAAAAGATAACCACGACGTTTCCGTGTGCTCGCTGGATGCCAAAATTCCATAAGCAGAGCCTTTGCCACATCGTTGTCAGCTTGCCTCTCCTTCTACTTAAAGCTATCTATCTCCATCGTCTCTAGACTTTAATTAAAGTCACAATCCCCCGATTCAACATATTTCAACAACGAAACGATGCAGAGACCAAGACGCCGCTGCGAAGGCACTGCCATGGGTTCTATTGTTCTCGATCTCCGCCCTGGTGTTGGAATCGGTCCTTTTACTCTAGGTAAACTTAATTTATTCCATTTGTTATCTTGTTAAGTTACCGATTAGGTCAAATAGGATGATCAATTTGTCTCATTTTTTGTTTTGTTTTGTAAATTGATTGATTAGTCATTCAATTTGATGCGGTTTAGTTTAGCTGATTCAACATGTGATGATGATCTGGTAAATGTTTCAGGAATGCCTATTTGTGAAGCTTTCGCGCAGATAGAGCAGCAGCCTAATATTTATGACGTTGTCCATGTTAAGTATTACGACGAGGTATGATTCTGGGTGGACAACATTTTTTAGGTCAATTTTACATACTTCTTTTTGTTTTGGTTAGTATGTTTTCCTTATTATGGTGACATCAAATCTTGCATCCTAGTCATTTGAAATCAACTTTACTCTTATGAAAATTTAGTTGCTTTGAAGTTCAAAACAATCAGTTTACGGAGTGCTGATTACTATGCCTTTAAAATAATTCCTTTTGTGTTATTTAGTGTTCTGTTAGTCACATACTTAGTACCTTATGTTGATTGAATAGAAAAATTAGCCAATAAGTTGCGATCAGCTGAGCCATAATCTATTTTGCAGTAGGAGCCATTCATAAAGTTCCCCATTTAGTTGTGATTAACTCAGCCAGTAATGTATATTTTGTAGTAGGACGCATTCCATCCATTAAAATGGGTTTATAGGCTGAAATTCTGCAATTTCCATGCATGAATGGTTCTGAAATTATCAGGTTTTACATGGTATATTAATATGATAACACTGTAATCAATGTTGTGGACCTGGGTAGTTTTGCACACCAGCATCTCGAATATTACATAACTTCAATGCTCAATCTGTGTTCTGCAGGAGCCCTTAAAACTTGACATTGTCATTAGCTTCCCAGATCATGGATTTCATTTGCGGTTTGATTCCTGGTCACAGGTATTAGATTTGGTGCATGCCTTACTCGGGTCTAGTTAATGAGAATATTTAGTTGCCTTGTATGTAAATATGTTTGGTTGTAATTTGTTCAAGTAAGCTAATGATATTTTATTTATGGCTCATTCTTCGCTGAATTCGCAATTCTGAATGCATGGCTAAAATGTGGTGGCAATGCGCCAATGCCAACTTTTCGAGGCATTTGTATCCTTTATTTTGTAATCCTTGATCATTTATTATAATGCACATCTGAGGGGCAAACTTCAACAAAAACAAGAACATACCTAGTGAAATTCCACAAGTGGGGTTTGCGGAGGGTAGAGTGTACACAAACCTACCCTTAAACTCGTGGAGATAGAGAGACTGTTTACGGAAGACCCTTGGTTCAATTAACGCATATCAAAGCAAATTTTAAAAGAGAAAACGGAAGTTATGAAGACATTGCAAATAATAAGGGAAACGTTTTGAAACAAATAAAGAAAAGGAACAATAACCACAACAAATAAAATGATAACCGAAGCATAACACTTAACATGTAGTAGCAGAAATTAAGGGACCAGAAACTACAAGAATAGTGCTAATACTACTGGAATGCAAGGAGAAACCTATCCCACTGGACAACGAGACAATGCTCAACTACTTACTAACCTACCACCCTAATCCGCGTCCGCCATAACTTCTTATCTAAAGTCATGTTCTCAGTAAGCTGGAGATGTGCCATGTTTTGTCTAATCACCTCTCCCGAACGCTTCTTCAGCTCACTTCTACCTCTCTCGAAGCTTATCACAACCAACCTCTCACACCTCCTCACCAGGACATTTGCATCCCTCTTTTTCACATGCCTGAATCATCTCAGTCTCACTTTTTTAATAAAGTGTTGTTAAAAACGCTGAAGCGCTCGCTCTAAGCGAGAAGCGAAGCGACAAGCTGTTACTCTAATGCCTTGAAGCGACACAATGGTGAAGAAGCGTGAGCTTCTGTCCCAGAAGCGAGAAGCGTGCTTCTTATTAAAGCGAGAAAACGCTCGCCTTTTAGAAGTGCTAACTAGTTTTTTTTTTAAAATTTCTGTAAAAAACTTACCATAGTTTTTTACCAAATAATTTTCTTCCTTTGTTGACTACTGTTGGACTCTCTGTAAAAATACTTACCTTAGTTCTTCTTCTTCTCTTTCTGTTTCTTTGCTGCGCAAGGTAACTAGATTTTTTCCCTTCAATTTGCTGTTTTAGTCTGTTTTTATTTCTTCTGATTTAATATTCCTCTGTTTGTCGTATGCTTTGTTTTTCTCTTTTTTTGGTTTTGCTAGTCTGTTTTGTCTCTATTTTCTTTTCCTTTGTTTTTTTGCTGTTGTGTGACTGAGTCACGATTCTGTTTTTGCTTGTAGTAAGTTGTATTTTCTTAAATAATATCTATTTCTAGTATCTATTATTTACTTTTTAATATAATAACTGAAAGATTTGCTCAATGTGTTTATTGAGTTCTTGATTATTTATGTATGCATATTTAATAATTCTTACTTTTATACTAAATAGCGCTTTATATAAAAAAAATTGTGCGCTTTCGCTTCACGCTTCTTGCTTCGGTGAAGCGAGCCCTTATTGTTTTTTTCCGCTTCTTGCTTCCCAAAACACTGGCCGGCCCGCATTTTGTCTCCCACGGAAGTCACCCCACCTTGTGGAGAACATCCTCATTCCTAATCTTGTCTCTCCTAGTATGCCTACACATTCTGAGCAGACTTCATTGAATTGAATTCGGTCTATAGTGTTCATGAAGGAGCAAAGGCACGTTGCTGCAATTGGAGAAACAAAAGATTTTACTAAGCCTGAGTATGCTGGCAATGAAAATGTCTAAGTTTGCTAATGTTGTGCAAGATTGTCCGTGCCGCTACACCTATTCATGGTTAAATTTTATTAGGAGTAAAATAAGTTTTCTTTTCTTTGGGTGTGGAAGAGTGCGAAGGTTTATATTTTAATCTCTAAATTCGGGAAATAGTGCTAAGAGATCTTCAAGATAGTGAAATGTATTGGTGAATTCATCTTGTCTTTATCCTCGTTACCTTTTGTTGATTGTCTCGATGGTTGTCATTTATGGAGGGAGAATTCATCTTCTCCATGGGAAAGAATAATGAAGGGAAATATTGATTTTAAAAAATACATTGAATTTATAGAAGGAAAGGCAATCATATCTGATTTTGGTGCCGGAAGGTAACTCTGAAGATTGAGAGTCGAAAGAAATGGAGCATTTTTCTTGGATACTAATAGTTTAGTGGCTAAAGAATGGCAGCATGGGATGGCATCAAAAGCTGACGTCGGGGTAGGAGGGAGTTTCCTGGTGAAACCTTACTATATTTATCTGGATGGTTCAAAAACTGCTAAGAATTAGCTTTCTTTGCTTGGTCCGCTTCATGGGACGTTATCCTTAGGTTGCAGCAATTTGAAAAGGAGGAGTTACATAATGTTAATCAGTGTTGCATGTGCAAGAAAAAGGGGGAATACACTAATCTTGTGCTCCTTCATTACACTATGTACTATGTAGCGGAAGTAAGAGTTTTGGTGTATTCCATGATTTACTTCCCTGAAAAGTTGAAGACACCCTTGCAATGTGGAGGTTGAGCAAATCAAGGAAGGGAAGGAGGAAGTTTTGGAAATAGCATTGTGATGCCTTTTTTGTATGATATGGAGAAATGTTTGGAGTTGAAAGATGGATGCTGAAGATCATTAGTTACCTTGTTTTCCTGTACTATTGGTGTAAATAAGAGATTCCATTATTAATTGTAGATCGTCGAATAGTTTTTTGGAGGCTCAATGTAAAGACCTTTTACCTATTAACATTTGGCATCACCTTGGTGCACATCAAGGAAATTCCTTTTGATTTACCCTAAAAAAATAATATACTTGGGCAAGTATCAATAACATGAATACATCTAATATCTAGTTTCCTTGATCATGTACATCTCCGAAGTGGAACATGATTTGGGATGGAATGAGGTATGGAAATTTCCTTTCAGGATAAATGAATCCCCTAGGTGCAAGTTAAACATCAACTCAAGAAAGCGATAGGCGAATGGGGTTAGGCACGGAAAAGGCATTTCCCCTTAGAAATATTTTTAAAATTATGTGATTCTCTTTTAAATTTATTGTGTTGTAATTTACTTTATCAGGAAGACATGAACATATTTCTTTTGTAAGTTTCTCTTTTATAAGATTTATTTCCTTTATAAATTAGCTCAAGAGCTTTCTACTTGCATAATGGATTAGAAACAATTTTTCAAGTATGTCTTTACACTGAGTCTACCTGTTTCAGAGACTGCGCCTTATTGAAATATTTGATGTAAAACGGCTTCAGATGCGCTATGCCACCTCTGTTATAGGGTAGGTTTTCATAGTGTTTACTTACACAACTCTCTAAATTGGTAGGTTTTCATAATGCTGTGCTAACACCTCCCAACATTTCTGTTGATTTAAATATTGTCTTTTGATTTTGTTACTTTCAGCGGGCCGTCCACTTTAGCCACTTTTGTAGCCGTCTATTCTCTTTTTGGGCCGACCTATCCAGGAACATATGACAAGGACAGAGGAGTTTACACTTTATTTTATCCAGTATGTTTGTCCAATGTCTATTGATGCCACATTTAAATCTGACTTGTGGCTTTTGGCTTATTTTTATTGTTTTGGCTTAAAAGTAGGTGCTTAAAAGCACTTATTTATTTCACCTAAACACTACAGTAGCTATTTTGGCTTAAAAGCACCTAAAATAAGCCAATCCAAAGAGGCTGTTATTCTATTATCCATCACTTAGTTCTGTGTTGAGGGTTCTGATAGATTGCAACTTTGCAGGGATTGTCGTTTGCTTTTCCAATTCCCTCCCAGTATACAGATTGCTGTCATGATGGTGAAGGTATTCCTGGTTATTTTCGTTTTTCACACTTGTGCAGACTCAAATTATTTACTCTGGTATAAATAATTTTTTCCTTTCTTTCTCTTCTTTTTCCATTTCAAAAGCGGAACTACCTCTTGAGTTTCCAGATGGCACAACCCCAGTTACTTGCCGTGTATCAATATTTGATAGTTCTGCTGGAAGTAAAGTTGGTGTTGGATCCATGATGGACAAGGCCTGTACTCCTCCTCTGCCTGCTGGGAGCCTCTACATGGAAGAAGTACATGTTAAGGTTTGTTTTGGTCCTTTACATGTCCACACTGAAGGTTTTGTGCAGTCTCTTTAATGTTATATATGTGATTTCTTATTGAATAATGTATTAATAGTAAGTTAAGTCCTCCTCCTTTGAGCTGCAGCTCTTTATGCTTTTTCGTGGGAAAAGCTCTTTAGGATGTTCTTTTTGTGTGCTTGTGGTGCTTTGACATAGAGCTGACATAAAGGGCTTTCACATCTGGAGCTTATTAGTTTTGGCTTTAATGTGCTTAAATTCGGCCTTTCACAGATCTCTTTGCCATGAGAACCGTTAATAGTTTCTTGATATTTTTGTTTTCCAATTATATAGCCATTGAAAAAGGGAATTGACCGCTGGGATATGACAGTTCTGGCTGATATGTTTGTCTTGCTCTGTTATAAATCAATCATCAGAGAATCTCAAACTTGTGTTTTAGAAAATTGTAGTATTGCCTCAAAATTGATGATGTTTTAGTTTTCATCTCAGTCCTATCTCAAATTGTGATGCAAGGGAAATGGAATTAAAGTAAACTAAATCTGGTGCCATTCCATTTAATAGTTCCTTCGTCACTTTTAATGGCTACTATTTTTGATAGTTCTTTCTCCACTTGCAATGGCTACTAGTTTTGAGGTTAGAATTCAAAAAACAGAAGTGTCTACCCCTTTTTGAATAGAGAAGATTTAAATGTCTAGTTTGATATCCTATGGGAGGTGCGTACAAGCTGGCCTAGACACTATGGTTATAAAAAAAAAAGATTTGAATGTCTAGTTTGATATTATTTTTTTCTCGTGCTCTATAACGCTGAATCTTGGCACTTGATGAATGATTTAGTAGTTTTTTCCACTTCCAAAGATAAAAAGTTCATATGTGTTTCTGTGCAGTAGTTTAGATCATAAAAGATGTGTCGAGTGTCATTTGTTAAGTTTGATGATTAAGTTGCTCTGACATGCAGTTCAGTTGATTTACATATGATTTTGTTTGTTTTCTATCTTCTTTAGCTGGGGGAAGAATTACGGTTTAGTATTGGTGGACAACACATCCCCTTTGGTGCATCACCACAGGTAACTACTCTTTCTTTAGATTGTTTTGGAGTTAATCATTCGCTTGAGTTGTTTAAAGTTTCTCTGTCTTCCATTGGATTATTTTTCCTTCATATTGTGGAAACTCTAATTGTATTAATATGATACTGTCTTCAGTCTAGATTCCATCCAATAATCGTATCCCTATTGCCTAAAAGAAGTTCAGGATGAGTTGCAATGCAGAAGTTAAATTTTTCCTGAAGTTAAAGGGGAACAAGAGGCTGAAAACCTATTTTAACTCGTATATTGAACTAGGCGTTGAACTTATTTCACTTTTGGTTTTACAATGCTTGAATCTATTTGTTCTTGTATGTTGCGTGCGGTCTGGCGTAGGTTTGTTCGTGCTGCATATTGTCCTGTTCCTTTATTACATATGTTTTGATGACTGAATCAACCATGCAAAACCTTGTCTTATCTTATCTCTATGCAGGATGTTTGGACCGAATTAGGTCGACCATGTGGAATCCATCAGAAACAGGTACTGCTATATTTCTTTGGTGTCCAACAGAAAATTGATATATCCAACTTCTTGTGAGTTCCTGTCAGGTTTCTACATGTTAGATTGTTGGTGGAGATTGACTTCATTATTATACAGGTTGATCAAATGGTGATTCATTCTGCTTCAGATCCCCGGCCGAGGACAACTCTTTGTGGTGATTACTTCTACAACTACTTTACTCGTGGCTTAGATATACTATTTGATGGGCAGGTATGTCATCCTCTGAGTTTCCATGAGCACATGTTATGAAGTCTATATCTGTTCTCAGATTATTGTGGTTTATTTGCAGACACATAAAATCAAGAAATTTGTCTTGCACACCAACTATCCTGGGCATGCTGATTTTAATTCATACATGAAGTGCAATTTTGTTATCCATTGTTCTGATTGTGAGTTGATTCTTCAAGATCTAAAGCCCTCTTTTGTTATACCAATGTAAAAGAATTGGATATTCGTTTTAATACTTTTTGCATCTGTTTTTCTGCAGTTGTAGGGTCTTATCATCAGGATGTAAACTCCTCTAAAGCCACTATTACAGCCAGCACAAAATGGGAACAAGTTAAGGTGAATTCTTCTGTTTGATTCATAGTCATTCCTATTCATTTATCGGTATTTCTTCGAGGTTTTCAAGTTGGAAGTTCTTACTATTAGTGTTCTGGATAATTGTTACTCTGCCTTGTTCCCCCACCCCCTTTTAATTTTAAAAAACTCTGAATCCGTTCATGTTAATGATATTTAGAACTAATGGGCAAACTGTTGTGTACACCTGTGTATACACCTATCATCAGACATCCTCTTTTTCTGGGCTCAATTTCAAGCTGACTCATTGTTAAGTTGCTATGATTCTGCAGGAGATACTAGGGGATTGTGGTCGAGCTGCTATCCAGACGCAAGGCTCTGCGAGCAATCCGTTTGGATCTACCTTTGTATATGGCTACCAAAATCTTGCCTTTGAGGTGATTTTTTTGTTTCGAATAAATGTCTGTATACCCCACGCTGTGGTTCTGCTACACACTTTATCTCTCTTCCCTTTGTGCTTTCATTTCCTATTGCTTCACTAGGATCTTTGCTTATTTGTCACAGGTGATGAAGAATGGTTACCTTGCGACTGTAACTCTCTTCCAGTCCTGATCATCTATGTGGTGCGTGACCTGTGTTTATTTTTCAGTTTTCTCTGATAGTGGGTTACTTTATTTTTATATGAACATTACATCATTTTTCTATAGTTGATGACAACTATTTGCATATTCGTTGCAAAAAAATATATATTGCTATCTCTATCTGTTTTGGTCAGTTCTGCAGTAATTTTCTCTCCCTTTGTCTTGGTGGTGATGTTAGTTGTCCTTGCTGCATACTAAGGGGTGTGTGTGGGATGCCCTTGCTGAGTATGAGCGGTAGCTGTTTAAGAAGTGTCCATTTTCTAGGAGTGTTGGATTTCTTCTCCATTACAATGTGAACATGAGATGCTGATATCTGATGTTCTCTATATATGATATTGACATCTAGAGGACCTATATATTTTTTTTGACATAAAAAGAGGACCTATATTTGTTTGCCAGTAACTGCTAGCATGTCTTTCCCCATTGTGCTTTTGATCATAATCTTCCTAAACTATTGTATATTCCTTTTCGTTGTTGACTTGTTCAGTTTGTTTCTGTCAGGCTGCCTGTTGGTATTTTGTACAGTTCAATTACTTGAAGAAAGCAAGTCTGCTTTTAACTGACCGTCATGGTGGAATTGTATCTAATGTATATTTGTTTATACTTGTACAGTTTATTTTATAATTGTCGTCTCTTGTAAACTTGTATACGTAGCTCCCAACTTCTTGCAATACAAGACTCGTTACTTCATTCCTCAGGTAGGTGAAGTTTGGTGGCATGTGATTTGATAAGGGATTGTGCTGACATACTTTTTGCTATGAATTCTTCTTGACAATTGTACTGGACCACTTGACCCATTTGGTATTCAGTTGGCTTTGCCCAGCTTAGTCATTTGATAGGGTTTGTTTCCAAAACAAATTAACGGAATTTTCAACCAAATAGCACAGAAAAGCAACAGTTCCTGAAAATGAATGCTGATAAAATTTATTGTTCGTAACTGTATTTTGGTTTGATGAAAGTAGGAGTAGGTACTTCTTCTATTTTTGTGGTCGTGGATGGACGTGCAGGCTGCTGCGACAATGCAAATGCCTGGATGAGAAAATTGGTCTATAACATGGTGCCTGGGAAAAATAATTTTCTAACTTACAATGTGATGCACACAAATTGCGTAATTGTACAGGAGTAAAGACTGCTGACTGCCATAGCTTAGCTAGACATTAAAGAAATCATCAAATATGGAGTAGCCATTCATGACCATCTATGAAACTGAGTGAGATAAACGGTTTAGCTTCTTGTTCAGTGAGCTCCCTGGACCATTTCACCCTTTCACCATGGTCTGCCCCTGGTCCTGAACACTTGAATTGCCCATAAAATACCGTCCTGCAGATCAGCATATATTCCTCGGTAAATTTGCGTTCTATAGTATGCAAAGAGCATCGGTGTGTATGAAAAAAGAAAGGAAAGAACTTACATATGCCTGTTCTTATCTCCCCAGTCATACCATCCCTTTGATGTGATGATTTTATCCATGTAAGTGTAAGCAAATACGACCCTAGAGAAAGTACCCCAAGCCCTGCCCAAGTAAAGAGCACCAGATCCAGTAACTTTGCAATTGAGAAAAGAGAATCCAGTTTCCTCCAGTAAACTCTCCCTCTTCTGGGCTGTCAAGGCCCCATAGCTTTTTGTTTTGGCACGTAAATGACAATTCTCATAAAGGGACAGCCCATCACCAAATATAAAATCTACAGAACCTTGAATATAACAGTTCTTGAAATAGTGCCTGCCCCTGTGATCATACAGTGTGTCTTGTGCTCCAATGAACTTGCAATTTATGAACGCCGCTGTGTCTGCCGAAATTCTTAATGCCACCGCTTGCTTTCCTAGTGCCCCTGATGGTGGCGGTGGTGCTACATTCTGTTCACGGAGGAATTAATTATGAGCTTAATTAATTTTTATACAATCAGGTCACCTAAAAAAAAAACTACGTGTAACGGTTTTTCCAAAAAGTGAGAATAGTTTTTTTGATATATCAATTGTACAAAAACTTTTATATTTATAAATGTTAATCCAAGAATTATACCTTGAATACATTTTACACCCAAAAGGGGGAGCTAGAGCTTCACCTACAAGTTCGGCATAATCCAGTAACTTTTGCTCAAATATAATATATGTGTTTAAGTATTCTCTTATGGATTTATAATTTACCAGGAACATACTAGTAAGCTACATTTTCTAAAATTCAGAACCTATAAACTTAAAATTCTAGCTCCACCCCGGTAACACGCATCATCTCTAAAGATAAAGTTAGTTCTTAATATATCCATCTAATTGTTAAACATAACAATATAATTACCTTAAATGTGATGTTTTTGGCAATGAAGTAGGGGGAATTAACAGCAAAAGTTGCAGAACCATAAGTTCCCATTGGTTGGCCACTTTTTCCTGTCCTATCTGCAGTGTCATCCCATTTGATAGTAGTTTTGTGTGAACCAGCACCTTCCAGGGTAATGTAAGCCATTGTTGCTGGGATTTCAATCTTCTCCCTACAAAATTTTAACCTCATTTAAACAAAACTTCCATACAAATTACTAGCAACATTGCTCAATTTTTGAATGCGCTTATAGTACAAAATCAAGATACAGAAAACAGGACAATTGAAGTGTACAAAATTTACCTGTAAGTCCCAGGACTAACAGAAATAACCACTCGACACGAATTGACTATTGGAATTGAATCAATAGCCTTCAGAACCGTAGTAAAATCTCCGAATTTCGGGTTTTTATTCACCTTAATAAATTTACAAGGCTCTAATTTGTTCTTCGCTTCTTGGAAAACAGAATGATTGCGAGAACTCATGCGATTGATCCAATTCAAGTAGTCTTTTTCTTCATTAGCTACCCTTAGCGTATTATCCCTCCTAGAATGTTTAGCACTACTTGTGCTAATAGTAAACAACATTAACATAAAAAAAAACTCTAATAGTTTCATCCTGAGAGTACTAAAATAGTGATGAAGATAGAAGATAATGAGAGTCAGAAATATATAGTAGCAGTATATAAAGGATGAAAAAAGAATGTATGTGTACACGCGGCCTAGTGGAGTAGTTGAGAGCCGAGAGGTCTCCGTGGAGAAAAAAAATACTAGGTGATTCTTCCTATCTGTCTTGGCCTTGATAGATAGAGTTACCTAATACTTGTTGCTAGTGAGAGTTGGATGGTATTCCGTAGAATTAATTGAGCTAGTCCGGACACCACAATTATAAAAAATAAATAAATGTGGTAAAAATGATTGGTCCGGGTGAGAAAGAGAATAGGAAGAGAATCTGACAGGTCGTGGCTATGCTCTGTATTCGTATTATCTTTTTGTTTCTTTCCTCATTCAGACCAATCTATCCTAAATTTTCATTTTACCATAGGCCGATAAATCATACCCTATGTGACTAGAAACGGATCGAAGATTTAAAGTTGATTGTTTCCGCTTTTTATGATTTTCATTGCTGATCACTGAATTCATAGTACAACTAAAATCATGTATTCGATAAATATTTGTTAGAAATTTTAGTGATTTTTCACATATAAATATCGATGTTCGGGGATAAAAAAAAAATACTGGATCTGATTGAACATGAGTTCTATCCGTTTCAAAATAAATGTTACCTTAGTGAAAATAATAGTCATTAATAAATTAATAAATATAATGTCTTGTTTACTAAGCTATTCCTAATTAATAAATGTTTCTTAAAAATTAAACACTATTAAGAAGATGAAGTATAATCGGAGAAATATATATTAATTTTTGACTGTGGGAGGCAAGAGAGTATTTGTCATATTATGCACAGTTCGATAGCAATGTGTCTGTTTTGGTCAGCTGGAGAGTGGGACTGTTAGGGAAAAACCGTGACTATAATTTGGCAGGAAAAAAAACAAACAAACAACTTGTACATAACACCAAATTGTGATTATATTATAGTCATCTTCTTTGCAATAAAATATATGAGCAATATTTTTGTAGAGCTATTGCATTATTTGCCTGGATTGTGGAATAAAACGATTTTAGGAGTAAAATGGTTGACTAAATTGATAAGACAGGAACAGATTTCGAGAAACTATATCATCATTCATGGGACCCTTATGCACGAGTTTGGTATTTCAAATTTCATGTGACTATTATTTTTTCAAAGAAAGTTGGGGAGGAAAAAAAAAAACTGTTAATGGGTCTTAGCTACATCATATATTATATTATATTATAATAAAAAATAAATAAGAGTTTGGTTAGAGTTAGAAAGTACAGCTTGGAGTAGGGAGGAGAAAGAAAATAACACAACAATCACTATTTTTCCATTCAAAGTTTCAGAAAATTCTCTTATAGTTATTTTTTCAGATATTTTGATTGAATCATTGACAAAAGAAAAGAATAATCAGGGACTTCTCTCATGAGAATTTGTTTCCCACTATAATCCGCCACTGACCCTCACCCCTATTTTTATAGGGTTTTTTCGATTGATTCTCGACATTTCTCCTTTTTAAACCTCGCTTAGATGGGCTGAGTTGGGAGAAAGAAGAAAATGGAGTTATAAAATTAGGGGAATTGAAAGTAGTCATGATACATCTTGTCCGTGATGAAGAATTGGAGGTGTTGCAACTCCCATTAATATTATGAATTAATCTTTAAAAGTACAAATATATTAAGACAATTTATTGAAATATGATTCTATTGTGTATCTTTTTTTTTTTGTTAAAATTTAAATAGTTGAAACCCATCTCAAACTTTTCTTAATGCTCCTTCAAAAGCACTCAGGGAGACGGTCCAAGGATTCCAACCAAGTTTCAAAGTTAATGTTCTCTGTTTGACTTTCACGTGCTATTCTTTATGGAGCGGGTGTTAGATTTCCACATCGATACTTGGTCTCCTTATATGGTTTTGGACGAGGATCATCTCATGAGCTAGCTTTTAGGGTTATATTAGGCTCTGATAAATGATTTGAGAATTTACTAGTTACTGAATTTTGTTCATTATCTAGTGTGCCTAAAGCTCATGTTGGTCTTAGCAGATACAACATTCAGGACATTTGAGCTGCAACTCTTCTGTGAAGGGAGATATGTTCTGTTGCTTCATGCAAATTGCAAAGCTAGGCACGATGACTCTGTGTTGGTACCTTCTAAATAAAGAGGAAAGTTTTCCCAAGAAACTTATGGATTAAATCTCGTACAAGGATGCCTTTGGGCAGCATATTTGGGTCCTGGATGTTAGAAAGGAAGGTCTATACCTATCCATCTATTCATTCCAGCTTTACTTTTCTGATAGTAATATTTTGGTGGACATTTATACTCGTATGTAATTTCTCTGATTTATGCATTATTTTGGATATGAAATGCTTCCACTGAAAAGCAAATGGGATTAATGTTACCGTGAAATGCTTCAACAACAATTCTTTCATCCTGCGATTTTATAGATGAGGATAGTTGTGATTGATAGAGCTTTCAGATTGTGGCAAAAGCATTACAACTAAACCTTTGATCACTGACGAGACATGGCTATGCGAGTCTTCATTTGGCAGAGTCAGATTGTGGCAAAAGTATTACAATTACAAGATTGTTGAGGGTCTTGACTGTGAAAATTTTGAATCAGGATTCTTAAATCAGTCAACACTCAGTGAGAATTTATGGTCCAAGTATGAGGTCAATGCTATTGATGCTTCATCAGGAACCTTTTGTGCAACATATGCCCATGTAGAGGAGCCCTGGCCATTGCAAGCATGTACATCTTGTCCTAGTTTTGATGTTGAACAGTCGGATAATAAAGATGAAGAAGCTCAACCTTCATCTAGCAATTAACATGAACAAATACCTGAGAAGCCGTTGGATGTTGATCAATGTGATGCAATTTCCAAGGAAGACTCCTTTCACAACAATTATTCTGATTAACTCTTCAGTTTGTACTGCACAAAGAAGTGCTGTTTTAGAAAATGAGAAACTAATTGTACTGTTTCTGGAACCAATGAAAAATAATGCGCAGTGAGATAGTGTATATCTAGGAGTAGTTACAAAATTAGCTCCACACATGGGTGGGGTGGTGCATTTGTAAATATAGGCTCTTCAACACCCTCATTCATGACCATAAATCTAACAAACTTCCAACACATATAATTTCAAGAACTAAATCTAACAAACTTCCAACAAATACAAAATTACTAATGCTAGGCAATACCAAATGAAATCCATCTTCAGCAAAGAGAAACCTTACCTATGAACAAGTAGGAGGAGAGATGAGGCAGAAAAATAGAGTAACTAGCAGCAAGATCATAATTGCATATAACCCCACCTGCAACAAAGCCATTATAGCATTTCACTTCAGATTCATCTAAAGATTCAAATTGGATGAATTTCACAAGGCTTGTTCTTATATGGAAGGAGCAGTTTACATGTCCCCTAGTTTTTTTTTTTTCTGGGGCTGCCTCCTGGGGCCAAGTCCAATTCACTTTCCATTTGAGATTATGTACTTGAGAGATGAGAAAAACTCTCCAACTCGAAAATACAATCTCTCCTTAAATGGCTGACTTACTCTCATTAACAGCCTTCTGGACCCATTGCTTACACCATGTCTCCATTTCAATATTGTATTCAGTAATCAAAAGAATTGACAAGCTATATAGAGAAAATTCTTATGCAAATGACTTTGGAGATTTGTATAATATCTTTAACAATTCACAGAATATGTTGGCTTGTTCTGTCTAGTGCTCAGTATGAGACTCTGAACACCATCCAATCCAAATCCAGAGACAAAAGGTGTTCAAAAAGTAAAATATACCAAATGTATATTTAAGCAAGGACGCTTCATGTCTCATTTTACAAATTTAATTAGCTATTACAACTCTAGTCCCTAGTCTTTTTCTTTAAACACATACATTAGGAGATATAAAAAGTTAGTCTTTTTCTTTAAACACATACATTAGGAGATATAAAAAGTACATGTGAACTTTAGGCTTATTGTGGTGTCGTGGGAATTATCAACTGATCAACTGATGAATCCGTACAAAGGATATTGTCTTCAAACTACTCCAGCAGCTGATTGACCACTAACTACATTTTCTAGCCCAGTTAAGCAAAAATGATCCTGTCAAAGAATTCAAATCCTGCAAATCTTCAACTATATAACCATCCCCGCTTCCACAAGTAAAGCATTCAATGTTTGTATATCCTTCAAACATCTGAAACTTACTGGCATTTGACGAATTTGATTTTTTGCATCAAAGAGAAGGTGTCGAAGCTTGGTGAGTGTACTAAACTTCTTCGGCAAACACACAAGTGAAGTGCAATTCTCCAAAATCAGTACTTGTAACAAAGAAAGCTCACAGATTGATGGTGGTTAAGTATTGATGTTATTACTAGAAATGTTTAAGTATTGATGTTATTACTAGAAAGGTTTGAGTATCGCAAATGCTTAAGGTTGCCAACTGAATCTGGTACTTCTGTCATACCCCGCTTAAGTTCAAAATCCTAGATTCTTTAGTTTATTCTTGGATCGTCACTTTTTGGCCCGATTCAATGTAAATATTATTATTTCTTTAAATGGGCATGACCCAAGCTTTAATTAAAAATAAAAGGTTCAATAAAATTAATGACATTCAACCAAATTTCAATAAAAGCTTTTAAACTACTCAAAAAGAATGTCGTCATTCTTATTTTCCATAATCACTTATAATGTAGTATTGTAACAAAGTGTAAAACCTTTAGCTTCTCCTGTAATAGTAATATGATGATTTATAATGGCAAGGGTTAATTCAACCTAATAAAGTGTATGCCATGTGGTTGTAATACATCACCCTGGATCTTATTATAAATAACTCTGTTTACTAATTTGAAATTTTGATTTGTTTAAATATTGAATTGTTAAGAAATAAGCAATTTTTGTAAAGATTTTGTACCTTTTTTCCCTAAAAATTTAATTATTTGCTTCGTTATATATATAAAATAATTGGGTCCGTAAAAGTCTTTGGGGCTTATATAAAATGGAAAAATGTCTGATATATCCCTCAGCTTTGTCATTTATAGATGATATATATCATCGTTATGAAAGTGACTCATATATATCCCTATCGATATATAAATGACTCACATATATCCCTACACATTACAAAAGGAGCTCACATATGCCCCTTATCTAATGGAAGTGAAAAAATTAGTTTTAAATTTATATTTTTAACTTTTTTTTTTAAATAATCATGTAGGGGTATATATGATCCTTCTAGCAAAGTTCAAGGTATATATTAATCGTTTTCATACATTAATTGTTTTTCACTTCCGTTAAAGCAAAATGTATATTTTAATCTTTTTTGTGGCTATATTATAATTTAAAACGATTTTTTTGGCTATATTGTAATTAGTTTTTGTATTTGTAAGAAAAAATTGGGGCATCTATGATAAATTTTACAAGAAAAATAGTGAAAAATAAATAAATTTGACTATCAAAATAATAAATTTAAATTAGTCGTTGAAACAAAAATTACATGTGAGGAGGATCAAATAATATACCTGTTGACACCCAATTTTGGCCTAACATTTTCAAAATTTATAACTTTTAAGTTTTATTAATTCAATAGTACAAAATACATTTTTTATAATTTTAAATAAGTTTATCGATTCTTATCCTTATTCCTCAAAAATTTAGATTTTTATCAGTTAGTTTTTTAATTACATTATTTTTTGTCACAATCAATTGAATATGTTGCGAATATTGTGTCTTTGATTAAATCATTATTTTATGGTAAATTGCATTTTTTGCATGTCATTCATTTTATTCATTACATTTGTTAAAATATATTTTTTAGTTGTTACTTTTATTGATATTCATTTTGGTGTTGTTAGTGCAGTCTAGAAATATATTTAAATATAGATAAGATTACTTACACAAATATTTTATTAACGGATGGTTTTAGCTCACTGTTTTAAGACAGTGATATTGTACTAAGACGATTTTCATCTCATGAGATTCACAAATAATTTGTCACAAGATTCATAAATAATTTAAATACAGATAAGATTACTTACACAAATAATTTGTCATGTTTTGATTTGGAATGGGGTCTAAGAAACTAAAGTAGACTATTAAATCTTGTGGTTTAAATTAAAAATATGTCAAATGTATCAAAATATTGTTCAATACTATGGTTTTTAACATGTCAAGTGGAAGGTTAGTTGTCAAAAAAGGAAAGACACATTCTTTTTTAAATAAAGTAAAATAAAAATAGGACAAACAAATTGAAACAAATGAAATAACTATTTATATATTGTGTTTCCTTTTAATGTATCTTGTTTTTTCCCAAGTGTTTCAAAGTTTTTTAATTTTATTGATAGAACTATCTCAATAATTTACATAAAGTAGTGAACTGATGCCCACTATGAAATCACAATTCGAACCAATTTCTTATCTTGGAAAGGGCAACTTCAAGGAACCCATTTCTTTTTATTGGAAAATCTAATCTAGTGTAGTAATTTTGACGTATGAATTCTTATATAGATGCTAAAGTACTAATTAATCAATTTAGCGCTAATCAAATTACATGATCACCTACACTTGATTTATTCTCCTTTTCTTTCGTTGCTGTTTGTAAATGTTGCTCCAGCAAAGTGCATTAATGGACTATTTGTACTATTATCTTCTGATGACTTTACATTAATTTGGCACATGTTTTTATAGTGGCTTTCTTTAATTAAGAAATTAATAAATAAAAAAGTGCAATTTATGGCATCAGTTATACTATAGGCATCCTTTCCCCTAGCATTGCTTTTGTAGAGTAGGGGTTGTGGTAGGACTTGAGACCAGCTCCAGCAAATACGTTAAGTGAGAACGTGAATTCAGGAAGCATTGCACCACATTTGGACAATCACAAAGCTAAATAATTAACAGGCTGAACAAACACATTCTCGGATATGCTTGATTTTCCATCTTTACTTTTCATATAAGAGGCAAGAGCCAGATACTTCACCATACGGTGTAACAAAGGCTCTGGCTTCCTAGAATGCGAGTAAGGTTCTTGAAGTTCAATATGCAGAACCTGCAATTCACTTATATGTTATAATCAAAGAATAGGGTAAACAAAATTTCTGTATCTTATAATTATTATCACAAAAACAGCAACACAGTCCAAGAGTGATTGTTCTCCCGAATATAAGGTGTATTTTGCTATGTCTATAAAGCGTAAATGAATTCTAGCTCCACAAAACATAAAAGAACTTATTCTAGCTCCATAAAACATAAACCAAGATGATATGGGACCAAGTACAACATCTCCGAAGTCATACTACATTTCCCACCTAAAAGAAAAGATCCAAAAAAATCCAAATATTGGTCCATTCTCTCCAAGATGAGTATACCTTTTATCTTTTTATTCATGTGTAAAAACTAATTTTCTGGACCTAGTGTAGAGCAACAAATAGGATATATTCCTTAAAGATTTTCTGGAAAACATTTTCTTTCTAATAAATGAGTAGAAGAGAGCCTATCCAGTGAATGTTGCCTGTTTATTCTAGATTCTTTCCTAAATTCTTTAGTTTGTTTTTGGATCAGTCGCTTTTGGGCACGATTAAATGTAAATATTATTACTTCTTTTTAATAAATGGGCATGACCCAAGCTTTAATTAAAAAAAAAAGGTTCAATAAAATTAATGACATTCAGCCAAATTTCAATAAAAGCTTTTAAACTACTCAAAAAATTAATGTAGTCATTCTTGTTTTCCATACTCATTTATAATGTAGTATTGTAACAAAGTGTAAAACCTTTAACTTCCTGTAATAGTAATGTGATGATTTATAATGGCAAGGTTAATTCAACCTAATAAAGTGTATGCCATGTGGTTGTAATACATCACCCTAGATCTTATTATAAATAACTTTGTTTACTAATTTGAAATTTTGATTTGTTTAAATATTTGAATTATTAAGAAATAAGCAATTTTTGTAAAGATTTTGTACCTTTTTTCCTTAAAAATTCAATTTTTTGCTTCGCTATATATATATATACACACAATTGGGTCCTAAAAGTCTTTGGGGCTTATATAAAATGGAAAATGTTTGATATATCTCTCAACTTTATCATTTATAGCTGATGTACCCTCGTTATAAAAGTGACTCATATATACCCCTATCGATATACAAATGACTCACATATACCCCTACCCGTTGACTTTTATTTTATTTTATATTGTTGACTTTTACTCCCTCTATTTCAAAAAGAGTGATCTGGTTTGACTTGGCACAGAGTTCAAGAAATTAAAGAAGACTTTTGAATCTTGTGGTCCTAAATTAAAGTTATGTCAAATGTACAAAATTGCCCTTAATCTTGTGGTTTTAAACATATCACGTGGAAAGCTAAAAGTAAAATATTACCAAAAAAGGAAAGAGGTCATTCTTTTTTAAACAAACTAAAAAGGAAAGAATGTCATTCTTTTTTAAACAGAGGGAGTATTTTTTTAAAAAAATCATGTAGGGGTATATATGATCCTTCTAGCAAAGTTCAAGGTATATTTTAATCGTTTTCATATATAAATGATTTTTTCACTTCCATTAAGCAAAATGTATATTTTAATCTTTTTTGTGGCTATATTATAATTTAAAACGATTTTTTGGCTATATTGTAATTAGTTTTTCTATTTGTAAGAAAAAATTGGGGCATCTATGATAAATTTTACAAGAAAAATGGTGAAAAATAAATAAATTTGACTATCAAAATAATAAATTTAAATTAGTCATTAAAACAAAAATTACATGTGAGGAGGATCAAATTATATACCCGTTAACACCCAATTTTGGAATAACATTCTCAAAATTTATAACTTTTAAGTTTTATTAATTCAATAGTACAAAATACATTTTTTTTTTATAATTTTAAATAAGTTTATCGATTCTTATCCTTATTCCTCAATAAATTAGATTTTTATCCGTTAATTTTTTAATTACATTATTTTTTGTCACAATCAATTGAATATGTTGTGAATATTGTCTTTGATTAAATCATTATATGGTAAATTACATTTTTTACATGCCATTCATTTTATTCATTACATTTGTTAAAAATTATTTTTTAGCTGTTACTTTTATTTATATTCATTTTGGTGTTTTTAGTGCAGTCTAGAAATACATTTAAATACGAATAAAATTACTTACACAAATATTTTATTAACGGATGATTTTAGCTCACTGTTTTAAAATAGTGATATTGTACTAAGACGGTTTTCATTAAAGAATTTCTTGATCATTAAGTTAGGTGTGATGGATTCGATTTTAGGGATAATTTTCAGATTTTTTACTCTTGAGAAATTTCTTTTAGTGTTCATAATTTTTCGATGACAAGCTCCGCCGAAATCCGGCGAGCCCACCACCCAAAAGACCCCACTTTCTCCATTTTTCACTGTGCTTCTCCAGCAAACAAACCCATCTCTCTGACAAACAGAATTCAAAACAACCACCACCACCCACTGTCTCCTCTAGAGGCGGATCTACGATTTGGAGGTCGTGAGTGCCACATCGTTCAAGATAAAAGAATCGATTGCTTTAATTTTGGATTACAATCCAGGTTATTAATCTTTTTCGATTTTTATAAATAAATCAATCAAACACGCATGTTAGTAATATTTTCTTTTAGATATTCTGAGATAAGAGATAACTAAACAATTCAATTTTATTTCCTTTTTGGAATTAGATGCATTGAAACTTTGAGGAAAAAAAATTTCATATTAAAATTTGAGTTTGTATAAACCATTTAATAGTATTAACTTAATGTATTCATACTCCACATTGATTTTATGTTTTTGTTGGAGATACATAGTAGGGAAAGAATAAAAATTATAGTTTCAGCCTAGTCATCTTACTTAGCAAGAACATCAGTGAAGATCGAAAAAACCTTTAAATTAAAAAAAAAACTCTAGTAATAATATTCATCATTTTTAAAAACTTATATTTAAAAAAAAATACTATTTAAATATATTCTTAATAATATTTATTTGGCGTTCATAATTCAGTACTCATTAATTGATAAAGAATAAACAAGTAACACATATCAAGAGATTAATAATTAGTGAAAGACAAATAAATAAAAAATTAATTATGAAAAGGAGTCAAATTGAATTAATAAAGAATAGTAAATAAAGAAACATAAATGGAAGAAAAAAAATTTAAAGTCCTTCACCATTAATGAAAAAGACAAAAAACAGAAAAGAAAAGAGGCTGTCACGAGCAAACCATAAAAACAAGCGTTGGCAGTGAGGTTCGGAACCTGCGTTGGATATGTGGCAGACCCTCTCCTTCGTCAATTGAGCTGTTCAGCATTTTAGTTAGTGGGTGATAAGGTTAATATATATTGAATTATTTTACATATACATATATATACCATGCTTTTTTCGAGATCACTGGGTGCCGTGGCACCTCCACCCGTCCACATAGATCCGTCCCTGGTCTCCTCTCCTCACTGCCTCCACCACCATCCAAACAGCCATTTCCGGCGACCTCCAAACCACCTAAACCCCACTTAAAATCAGCCCACTGCACCAGCGAAGAAAACCCCGACTACCGGAGCTCCGACACCCTCAAACCACCTCCAATAAACCGACTACCATCACTCATTCCCCTGCTCTCAGCCATTCAAACACAGCACCCACTCTTCGCTTGAAACAAACCCCAAACCCCATTTTTCAGCATCTTCTCCGGCCACACACAAAGCCACACCACCACCAAAACCCTTCCCATCGCTGCCTCCTCTACACCAGAAACAACCCACCACCACGAGCTTCGAGCTCCGGTGAACTCCCTCGAACCAGTAGCTCCGAACAAATCCCAAAACCACCATTTTCTCCGGTGAAACCGGAATCCGCAAGCAAGCAAGCTCAAAGCTTCGACCAACAACAACAGCTAAAAAAAACGAGCTCCAAGCTCTCACCAACTAGACCCTTTCCACCGGCGAGCAAAAGAGCTCAAAGCTCGTTTGAAGCAACAACAGCTCCACAAGACCACAACGCTCAACAATGGAGGAAACACAGCTCAACCGATGAGTTCCATCTCCGGTGATCCTCTATTTGCTATCATTTTTATATTTCGTGATGGTCTTTTACATACATTTTTGCTTTGTTTTTGTGTTTCTCGTTGTTACTCTGTTTTGTTTTGTTTTCTTTTGAGCTGATTTAATACCTTCTATGCTTTATTATTTGTCATGGATTATTATTGTAATCTTGATTTACTTGACATTTATGTTAGTCTTTTTTGTTTTTTTTTTCTCCTTCCAGCGATTTTGTAGAAATGTGGTTACCTGCATCATTTGGTCATTTATTATTAGAGAAAATGGTCTAACCCCCCCCCCCAATCTATACTCGAAATTCCAACTACACACTCCAACTTCAAGGGTGTTTTATTACCCTCTGAACTTTATATTTCTCTATTTTCTACACACTTAAGTGTTGACCTGTCATAGGAGGTGTTCTCACCTCCTCTAGGCGTGTTAGAAGGTGAATTTTGATGAAGTTTTTCTCTTTCTCCAACAATAATCTTCCCCACCCTTAAATAAACCATTGTTTCTTCTTCCCCACCATTAACCCTTGTTCCTTTTGTAAAAAAAATCACGATTTTCTCTCAAAAATAAGTAGGGTTTAGTTGTTTATGTTCATTTCTACTTTAAACCTTGAATTTAGGGTTTGTAATCTTCTCTAATTTCTTATTTAGGTCTCTAATTTGAATTTTGAATTTTCTTGAAATTCATCAAAAATGGCAAATGAAAACTTGAATAAGCTAAATCAGTTGATAAACTACGAAATCAAGTTGAAAATACACAAAAAATTCTTCGATTATCAACAGAAATGCATATGCAAATGGAGAAGGAGATGAAATGGAGAAAGGATGATTTTTGGGTCTTTTACGTTTTAGGAGGTTAATGGGGAAAAAAGGGAATTGGGAGTTGAAGAGGTGGGGGACCCGGCGCGTGCAATCACGTTGGACTATTTGTTTGGTTTATGTGTTCAGGTCATCGTTTAAGTGTATAGAAAATAGAGAAATATGAAGTTCAGGGGGGTAATAGGACACCCGTAAAGTTGAAATGTATAGTTGAGATTTCGGGTATAGGTTGGGGAGGCTTTAGACCATTTTCTCTTAATTATTATTTTGATATTGGGTGCTTTGTCTTCCATTATTTTAACTTTATGTTGACTCATGCTATTGATTAATTAATTTACTAGTTGGTCCTTACTATTTGTTATTGCTACGTAGATATTGTTACATATTGTTATGTTGTTATCTTTCTTAATTGTTGCCAGTTATTTTTACTTTATCTTTTGTCTAGTTTTATATTAACTTGTGTTAGAAAAATTACATGTTAAATTGGCCAATGACAAAAAAAAATTGTCGGTTTTCGAGGCCTTTTCATTTTGAAAAACGAAAATTTAGTTTAAGTTTATATATTTTAAGTTAAAATTGGCCGATTAAGAGATTACCGTCAATTTTCAAGGTCTCCCATGTTAATAAGACGAGTTTTTGTTTTTAAGTTATTATTTGATTTATTTATGTTTACTCATATTTATTTATTACTAACACTTTAATTGAGTGTCTTTATAGGTACCCTAGAGTCGCTTCCCATTGAAGCTATTCGAATGAAGTTCGAATTATATTCTTTATTTATTATTTTGTATACATTGACGTTAGACAAACATTAGGTCGTTTCTTATATTATTATTTTATTTTATTATTTGTGAATGTTGCATGTTTACTATTATACTTGCATATTGTTTTATCTCTTCTTCAATTTGAAAAAATGAATTCAGTCAGAATTCACAGTTGTGACTTTCGAAGGATATCTAACACATTATCTTTGGAATAATTTGAACCCTTACTAGAATCTTTGGTTTCATAGACATTTTTTAAAATTAAATAATTAATTGGTTTCCTAGTTTTCCCTAAAATTAGGTAGGGACTCCCTTGCCCTTTTCAAAAATTCTTTTAAAATTTAAATGAATTTAATTAATTGATTATTTTTTGGGTCACCATAATGTTTTTCACCTTATTTGAATAAAGTATGGATATAAACATGTAACACCCCGAAAATTTTTTGAGCTAAGACTCGAACCGTCCTTCGTAGTGAGCGAGATTTTTGGAAGAAATTTAAAATTTCTTGAGTGGTAAGGTCAATAGATGTAACACCTTAAGTTCCAAGAAGAACCTAAGCGAAAAGCATCCAAGTCATTCCTAGTTTATCTTAAGTTTTGGGTCAACTTCAAACGATCATAGCTCCTAGTACAGGATGAGTTAGGTGAGCTTCAAGATAGAAAATTAAAGCCCTTCGAGTCCTCTTTTCAACGCCACCGAGTTTGCTAAATTTTGAGTTCTGAGTAAAACGTTATGACTGATTTACTAACGTCGCGCAAACCTGGCAGCAACTTCGCGAAGCGGAGCCAATACAGACCTCATTGCCTGGTGGAAAATAATTTCAACTCTCATCTCGTTTTAATTATTTCTTTAGGGGTATTTTAGTCCTAAAAGCCCTTAGAAGGTCATCTAAATTGCCCTAAACATGTAGAAAATCAGTTTTCACAAATCAAACCCTCTCATTCATTCCAAAGATTCTACGCTCAAGAAATTCAAGAAAAGCTAAGGCTAGGGTTCTTCTTTCCAGATTTTCCCTTCAAGTTGTTCAAGAAGATGTTCTTTCAGGTATGTAAGCTTCCATAGTGTTGGGTTTGTTCACCCACACGCCAATCATGTTAATTTCAACTTTAAATTCGTTCTAAAAGTTGAAGCTTTGATATTCTTGTTATGTATTCATGAATTTGCTTTCATTCTTGAATGGGGTTGAGATTGTGGAGTTCTTGAGGTTAATGTGTCGATTTATAAAGAGGTTAGAGTTAGATTCTAGTGTATATGTGCTGGGTATCTAAATTAGAGAGATTGAGAAAAAGAATCGAATTTAGGCGAATTGGGGCTGGCCCCAGTGAGCTAAAAGTTGCTCCGCGTTGCGGTTAGGACGCGGACTCCTCTGTCTCAAAATTTAATTTCGCGAGTATTATTTTAAACCATCTTCGCATCGCGGACTTGTTCCAAGATGGTGATTTCGTGACTTTTCTCATGTTTAGCTATCAACAATCATTCATAAATATCATGAGACCTTTTTTCAGAAAATTCTTTTTTGTCTTTTTTAGGAGTCTTCTACAACTTCTAATAATTTGTTTCAAGACTCGAGCAAGTGAGTACGAGTGATGAGAATGTATTCATGAGTCTATTTTATCATTACAAGATCCTTCATACCACGAAGCATAACTCTTGAATTCATAATTCACGTTCAAGAGAGAGTTAAGAGTAGAGTTCAAGAAAACCTTTGAGTTCAATTGTGAATCCTTGAGATCAACTATCGATTTGAACTAAGTTTTGAGGAAGTAATTCAGAGAATGAGAAGAGTCGTATAAATGGGTTCTATATTGTTATGTAGACGATCGAGTCAAGTTGTTTCATGCCTATAATTTCGGATGAACTTCGTAAGTTGAGCATCTTTCAGAGAAGTGGTATCTTCAAGTTCTAATCCTTTAGGTGTTGAGTTCCTAATCTCACTTGAGAAGTATCTTTGAGTACTTGAGGTGAATATTTCATGCCCATAATTCCACATGAACCCTATAAGTGGAGCAGTCTTGAGACGAGAAGTATCCTTAAGTCTTTGAGTCCTTGAGTTGAGTAGTTCATGCTCATAAATACCGCATGAACTCTCTGAGTTGAGCATTCTTGAAATGAGTAGTATCATTAAAGTTTTTGAGTTTCAAGTATTTGAGTTCTATCTATGGTTCTTGAAAACATTGCATTGAGTCGTTCATGTCCATAATTCGGCATGAACCATATTTTAAGAAGTCTTTTACAAACGTTTTAACTTTGTTTTAAGACTTAAGATTTGAAGTTGAGTAAAAAGTAAGAGTAAAGTTCATTTCTTCAAAAGTATATGGGGACTACGTATTTCCTTAAGAGTTTTAAATGTTTTCACATTTGAAAAAGAAAAAGGGAACATCAATTTCAAGAGAGCTTTTAAGCTAAGATTTGAGTAGTTATCTCAAACCAAAGAAAAAAGTTGTTTTAAAAACATATGAACTAAGTATATTTTTGGGAGTAGTATTGAGCACCGATATGGGGATGCGAGTTCATATTAACTCAAGTCTCCATAAACCATGTAGTCATCATGGGTATTAATGGTCATACTTGTCGCGCCTCGTTTTTCGCAAAACGAGTTTTGGTGCACAACCTAACAACTCTTTTGGGCTTTTGGTGTGATTAAAGAGTCGCCACCTAACGAATTAAGGCGCGTTAGGACACTTATCTAACCTAACTAAAATTAACTAAGGTCAACGAACTAAAGATCAGGTAAGGGTTCAAGTTACCTCGAGGGGAAGGTGTTAGGCATCTCTCGAGGTCCACAAATGTGGGTTCCGGCCGTATCACATGCAATATATGAGGGTTACAAGTAACAGTTAAGGTCACTTCATTATTGGTTATTTATTAAACATGTTTGCTAGGTGATAAGTATGACTAAACAATTGAGATCAATTAAGTTATTTTAATTAGCATGCAAAACTAAGTGATAACATAATAACAAATAAATATTAAATAATTAAAGCGATAAGCGAGGAGACAGAAATTGCACAAATAAATAAACAAATAAATTTTATATTTTTATTTAAACTACCCCAAATAATTATAAATTATAAATAAATAACGGGACAAAAGGAAAGGGAGACTCTAAAAGACTTTGGGGATCAGCACTCGACTTTAATTATTTCGGTCGGCTTCTCGTAGGGACAGACAAAACCAAAGTTTGTCATTAAGACCGAGTTGATGTCATCATCTCCGTAGGGCCTAAACTACTCTTACCCCACCACCGCATGCATTTCGTCCTAGAAAGGTGTCTATCGTCCCCTCTTAAGGTCCAAGAGGCATTGGACTACTAGTAGGAAGGTTTTAAGAAAAAAAATCCTAATAGACCCACCTAGACGCCAAGTCAAACAAGTTTTTTTTTGATAACCGAGAAATCCGTATGTGACCCACCCTTTGGACCAATCACAGCCTTCTAAACTCGGTGGATAATGGGCCCGCCCCTCTACCCTTCTCCACTTAACTATCGGGCTTCGCTTTGCATGGTGTGGGGCTTGAACCTGCGACCTAAGCCACAAATCCTCCACCTTTTGCCACTTGAGCTAGGCCTTCAAACAAGTTGGACGATCATTTAGCACGTAAAGTCTCAAGTTGGCCTCTAGATTAGGTTATTAACATGCTAGCAAGTTGAAAAGATCGCATACTGAGTGTGTGAACATACAAGCATACATAAAATTAATTAATTTTAAAAGGGGCAGAGAATTATTATAAGTGCAGCAAAGCTTATTAGATTGATATAAAGGTGGCAGAAAATCATTACAGAAAGCAGATTTTAGTGTTCAACTGATTTTAAAAGGGGCAGAAATTAATGACCTAACAGATTTTTATTTATTTGATTTTTAAAAAATAGTAGAAAAGATCGCATACAGAAATATTTCAAGAAAGAAACAGTAGCAGATTTAATTGTTATTGCAGAAAATAATTAGTAGCTGATTTTAATCAGGACAAACACGTAGTAAGTGCAGAAAAACAGTAGCAGATTTTAATGCAGAAATTACTTATTTTGGTCAAAGAATATTCATAACAGATTTATTTCTATTTTTTAAAACATGCTGAAAAATTAATAGAAGCTTATAGACATACTAAGTGATTAACATGCTGGTTGGTTAATTACATGCGACAATAACCAAACAAGGCAGATTATAACATGCAGGAAATATTAAGTATTAATAGTGCAAAAAAGTAGTCGTGTAAGTTATATTACTCATGCTAGAAATAGTTAATATTTATTTTGATTGACAGAAAAATGTGCAGCAGATTTATTTCAGTTTTTAACATGCTGAAATTATTAGAGTATAATTTTTACAAGCAATTTTATTTAATCTCATGAACACTGATTTATTAGTTAGATCCTATAGACTTGGTTTCTAAGTGTGAACATGCTGATTCGCATTAACATATAGCAATTAGGACAGATAGGTACTTAAATGATTCAGATTTTACTCCTTTTAAAATCATTAACATGCTGAAACTAGCGTATTATTAACATCAACTACTTAATTAACATGCTGCAGTAAATCCTACGGGAATAATTCTAAGTATGGACATGCTTAATTACATGCTCACATGCGAGATATGTTAAATTAGGTGAGACGATAGGATATAAACAACAATGAAATATTAACAAACTGATTCGAAAGTAAGTGATTTTAACAAAGTTAATGAATGAGATTAATTCTGCAATTTATTCATTTATAATATTTTCTGGTGTGCTTGCATAATAGTCTAAGGCGTTAATAAGGCAAGTAGCATATTTATTCCATTAGTTATTTAGCATGTGATAAAGTATGTTTTTAATCTAACATGTTAAAACAGTTTTATGGGTCAGTTATTATCACGACACAAATAGACTCAACATAAGTAAAGCAATTAGCACATAAATCCCCCTCCCCCCCAAATATATTTCATATATATAGAGAGCTTTAGAGTTACACAACAAAATTATTACAGAATAGTGAATACATAAATTAAACAACAAATAAACTTAAAACAGAATAGTTCTGCTCCGAAAATCTATCCCCCGGCGACTCTTCAATTAATTCAAAGCTCTCAATGCCCTGCTAATTAAAAGAAGCAATATGCTACAAATAATACCAAACAATACATAATAACATCCATTTACTCTTAGGCAGGCTAAAACATACACATTTATTTTGGTTGGGGGGGGGGGGGGGGGTAACAAATTACACGAATACAGTCACACATAGAATCGCATATAGAAAAGGAGAAGAGCACTGACCCGGATGCTTCCTTTATTTATCAAATCCATTTTTGATTCATGCATAGTGGTAAGTAAATAATGATGCAAGAAATTAAATACATATATGAAAGACACTAACCGGTTAAGCACTTAAAGAATAATCAGCAATGAAGACAAGTTGGTTCCACACTATTTGACCCGAACACAGCAAAATACTTTAGAAGTTCACCGGAGATTCTTTTCAAGCAGAGGGTAATATAATTTTTCTTAGTATTTAGTATGTGAGCAAATTCAAATGATCCGCCTCTCAACAACGAAAGGGAGCCTTGTTTATATACTAAGTGAGAGGGGCACTGTTTAGAAGGAAAGAAAATATTTTAAGGAATTAATTAATATAACTTTTTCCTTATTTGAAAGGAGATCCAAATCAGATTTTAATTAAATTTTTACTAATTATAAGAGCAACTAAATAAGACAAGGATATAATTAAAAGTTACAAATAATAAGGTAAAAACCGACTAGTATGCATAAGGAAAGCAATAACCGCCCAAGTAAAATAATTACTTATTGCTATATTACCATAAGTAAGAATCTATTTGAAATCTAATTATGCCAAGGGAATCAATCATTATATTAATACACTCCAATTGGCAGAATAAACATCTAAGGAAAAGAAAAAAAAAATCTTGGGGCCAATTAATGCACTATCAAATCCTTATCCGTAGGAAGTAAAATCAGTCCACAAGCAAAGGAACCAAATTAAAATCAATCACTTACCAAGGATATAACATGTAGGAAATCTGTTTGGGACAATAATTAAGGGAGGAGGGATCAATTAAATATATTTTCTTTATTTAAAGAACTAAATCAGTAATATTATATTTATCTCCATTCAAAAAATAAAACAAGGATCCGGATCCATTCAACTCAAATTAAGGCTATTACAATCAATTAACGAGAATAAATAAATAGTAAGCAAATTTACCTTACCAAGAGCCACCAAATCTGGACGAATTCATTTAGCATCAAATAATCAAAATATGCAAAAATCAAGCAAGCCAAATTACAGGCTAGTCTTACATAATCAAATAAGCCGACAGTCCCTTTGTTTTAAACACTAATTATATTAACGAGAAAATTCCATCATCAAATCCCAACAGATTAACTTAAGAACGACCAATCTTGAATACAAAAGCAATATTCCAGGATCATTGGGATTCTAATAGAGAATTTTAAAACAGGGCAAATTTACACTAAATTAACAAGCGCGACTTAAACAACTCAAACCAAAAGGACTCGATTCATGCTTGAGATGAAATTGCTTAAGCATTAATAATTTTCACATAGGATAAACATGTAATATAAAAATTAGTTACAACTAAGAAATTTATTGATGGGAATTTAATCAAAAGAGGACGAACCTGGACGGATCTGTTAAGATCCGTCTTCGAAACCCGAACTTCACCGGGGATAAGAAGTATGGAAATCGCCTAGTTGTTGGCTGTTTTTGTTACTGGTACTGTCTGGAGCTGTTGTTGCAGAATGCTGCTGCTGTTCATGGCCGGAGACCGCCGCTGCTGGTTGCTCGGAGCTCGCTGGTTCTCGCGGCTGCTGCTGTTGATGCCGGCTGGAGCTACTGCCAGCGATGGAGGCTTGCTGGTGGCGTCGTCTGGTTGCTGCTGTTGCTGGTCGCTTTCGCGGCTGCTCGCTGAATCGTCGGAGCGAGGAAGAGAAGATAGAGAGGGGGCAGCGACTGGAGAGGGAGAGAGGAGAGAAATGTGTTATCTTCTAGGGCAAGAAGATAGATTTAATCTAGTCCATTGAATTAATTAAAATGAGCGGCTAGGATTTGATCTAGGATTCACTTAAAGGATGGACGGTTCGGATGAGAGTTGGAATTGATTTGGATAAAAGTGGCTAGGATTGAAATGAAATGATGGCTAAAATTGAAATACAACTGGAATTGGAATGGCTAGAATTGAAATGAATTAGAATAGAATTGGCTAAAATTTAAATGATTTGGAGGAAAATTTAGGAATTGATATCCAATTAATAAATACTATATTTTAAAATATTTCCATATATATTATACACATCTAAGTTTCTTAAAACATTTAAATAAGTAATTATTTCGAGTTTAACTATCGATAAATATAATAATAAAATAATTTAATAATAATTACAATAATTTTTATAAATCCAGCTTACTAAAATATATAATTTTTAGACAAAATCGACTAAAATCTTGAACTCGACATATATTAAAAAATACGCATTTAATCGAATAGTATTCCCAAAAAGGGTTAAAGGTCGGTCAAAATTGGGTGTCAACAATACTTTTTAGATGATCACATAAGTTAAGCTAGTGGATCCACTAAGTTAAAGCGTTCTATATGACGGCAAAATGTATGACAATTCTGGTAGCGTGGGCAAGACGTTGTATCACCACTTAGGCTCATAGTGGTGGTTGTCGGTTAGAGAATCTCCCACAGAAACTATATTAATTTATTATATAAGTAAAGTTGAGTTTGTTATTGCAATTTCTTTAACGAACTAAGTTGCTTTTACTGTTTTATAAGCTTTCCATATATTGCATCTTTTACTATTGCATTATCCTTGAGTATCATGAGTTGAGTTATTTCAAGTCGAGTATCATATCTTTGAGTTGAGTATTTTATCCTTGAGTATTCCTTGAGTTGAGTAAATTTGAGAAGAGGCAAGTATGTTTCCTTTTTATCAAGTTTCAAGCTTGTTTATGCTTTAGAATTCCTCTTACATGCTCGTACATTGCACGTACTGAGCCATTTGGCCTGCATCTTCTCATGATACAGACACATGTATTCAGGATCATCAACAGGAGCTTCATTGATACATTTGAGAGTTCGAGTTAGCTATGGTGAGCCTCCTTGCTTCCGGAGGATTTTATTTACCTTTCAGTTTAGTCAAGATGTCGTGGGTCTTGTCCCGACTTCCATCTTTATCAGTTAGAGGCTTCATAGATAGTCAGTATAGTTGAGAAGTTTGTATTATTTATTTATTTTATTAAATATTTCAAAGACTTAAGTTGCCAATTTTGGGGCGAGTTGAATATATTTTATTATTCAGAGTTTTCATTTGAGTTAAAGTTTTAATTTAAGTTTTATGAACTTTTATTTCAGTTTTTAAGCTTTGTATGCTTGAATTAGTTTTTCGCTTGAAGTCAACCAGGATGAGGGTTCGTTTGGAAACCAGCAATGGTTCTCGAGTGCCGGCCACGTCCAGGGTGTAGGCTCGGGTCGTGACAAAACAATACCTATATAAATTATATAAATTTTAAAAAAATAATCAAATTAAATTAAAAACAATTTTTTTCATTTCCATTAAAGGAAAAACGTGTATGTGAACCATTTGTATAACAGTAAGAGTATATATGAGTCACTTTCATAACAAGGGTATATCATTCTAAATAACAAAGTTGAGGGGTATATCAGACTATTTTTCTATGTAAAAATAAAAAAGAAAAGGGAAAAAAAGATAAATATACCCTTGAACTATTATAGATGATATGCACATATCTCGGTCATACTTTTGGGATATTAGTTTGCGTCCAAAAACTTTTAGAACATTGGTTCCTCTGTGTACAAAAACTAGAGCATACTATTCATTTTTTCCGTGTGAATCAGCTTTTTGGTCCCTCTTTTCCTTTTTAATAAGAGGTTGCTTTTCGTGCAGTTTAGGAGTTTGATCAGGGTATGTCAGGGCCATGAGACGCTATTTGATGTCATTTTTTGCTGACCCTTTTGTGACATGAGTTTTTCGATTCCATGCCCACGGGATGTGTAAGCTGCATTGATGAGCCAATTGATGAGTCAAAAGAGATTTAATTAAACTTTGCAAACAATCAAGAGAATTATCATGTGTTCTCTTAGTCCCTTGGAAATCGAGCAAATAAATAAAGCAAAACGTTACAATTATACCAACTGAATTGACTTTGAGACCCAACAAGATATACGAAACTTTTTGGGTTCCTTTCACTCCCCAAAAGTTGATCAAATCGGAAAGTTTTTGTCGTGATAATTGGTACATGTAGCTTTGAACTTCTGATAATTGCAATTCCATCAACACATACCATAGAAGAAAGCTGGCTGGTTCTTTCCCATCATACTCCAACTGTGATGTGAAGTAATTGCTACTTAGCAGGAGGACAAATGGTATTGGTATTGTAATTGACAAAAATGTTTAGGGAATGGTTTGTGATTTCACTGTGAAAGAAGTCGAACTATCTTACGGTTGTTTTAGCACTTTCTTATTACGTAATGGGTACATAAACCTCAAAGTTGTCACTTTTAGAATAGTTGAACTTGAATTGATTGATGGAGGGAATGGAAATAATATTGAATCGAGACATTTTCAATTTGTTGAAGGCCGAAAGATTTAGGAAAATACGTGCTAGATGAGATTGTACTAATTAAGTTTGCAGTTGAACATTATTGATCTGATCTGGGAACTCAACGTCCTAATTCAAATACTACTAACATTTCTTTCTCTTGTTTTAAACGTCTTTGTGAACTTGCATATCATCTTCTGTTTTTGTTATATTTGCACCGAATAGGTGGCTGAAGTTGAGTGGCTCCTGAGTCTCCTGACGTTCTTTACGGACCATCATGAATTTGGCTGTCTACTCTATGAGATTCATAATGTGCTCACTTTTCTTTCCTTGATGGAGATTTTTTTGGGCATGTGGACCAGAATATTTACTGTCACACCTATTCGTCTGATGTTACAATACAAATGCACATATGGAAATTTAATGCCAATTTGTGTGGAGATTTTTATGAGGACCCAGGTTGAAAAGGAAGTGAACGCTTCTCTTGATTCTTCAAATAAAGTCAATATTAGTAGGCACTATCAATCTCATTACATCAACTCTGTTGCAGGAACTTGTAATTAGGCTAGCTAACCCGGCCCTTTTGGTAAAATAGAATCTTTAGAGCAATTTCTACTGGGGAAAATTGCAATTTTTTTGCTTTAAAATGGGGAAAATACTCTGATTGATGAAACAATATCAGACACCTAAAACATAGTTGTGGATTATTTAATTTACTGCGAGATTCTTTCATTTAAATTTTGATGTCCACTCAACAGAACCCAAACTAGACTGCATTAGCATATTTGTCTTTTACTTTAGAACAACAAGAGCCTCAAACCTATATGGTTTTACAAAGTTCCAAAAAGGAGCTAATTTTGTGGCACAGGAAGTTTAAATGATAAGGAAAATAAGGACTAATGAAATCCAACCATCAGTTAGCAAATTCCTACACAAGTCTGTCTAGCCAAGTCAGCAAGTTATCAAGCCAACTGGCAAGAGCTAATTGGCAAAACTATAATGGCCTCAAATGATATTATCTTTTAGTACTATATATGTAGTAAGCATGGGGCTCTCTGCCTGTATATTGAACACACAAGATATACTCAGGAGTTGAGGAGAGAAAGATAAGGAAAGTAAGAAAATGGCATCAGCTTCTCTCCTCAAGACATCTCCAGTCCTTGACAAGACTGAGTTTGTTAAAGGCCAATCCCTACGCCTTCCATCCGTCTCCGTCCGCTGTCACCCAGCTGCTCCCTCTGCACTCACTGTCCGTGCTAGCTCCTATGCTGATGAGCTCGTCAAAACCGCGGTACACGGTCTTTTATACTCCCTCTGTTATTTTATATAACCATTATGTGCCAAGTCAAATATTGTTATATAAAATGAGAAGAGGAATCTTGTTATGACTTCAAAGCTTTCCATCTCATGTAGTACTAATTGTTATTTTACTCAGTCTTAACAGCATGCACTTATCTTCTTTTTACTGCTTAATTATCTCTTACTACTATGGATAATTTGCCTGAAGAGTTTTGCTAGTGTTTTCCTTTTCTGACAAAACAGTGAACAATGTATTATTACAAGTTCTTGATAATTTTGTTGAATATGGATAGTGATGCTGTTAGTTTGTGTTGAAACTTATTACCAAGATAACGTGATGTATCATAAAGGGTGAATTGCGATTAATTAGATTTTTCTAAGAGTACAAGTGTTAAACCTCTCTGTAGAACTTTTTTGAGATGAATGAAGCATATTTAGCTAATTTGAGCTAATGGATTGAGTGTAGAAAACTATTGCGTCCCCTGGTCGTGGAATTTTGGCCATGGATGAGTCCAATGCTACCTGTGGGAAGCGTTTAGCTTCAATCGGAATGGAGAACACTGAGGCTAACCGCCAGGCATTCAGGACCCTGCTAGTTTCAGTTCCTGGACTAGGGGAGTACATCTCTGGTGCAATCCTCTTTGAGGAGACACTTTATCAATCAACCGTCGAGGGAAAGAAAATGGTTGATGTGCTTGTTGAGCAGAACATTGTTCCTGGTATTAAGGTTGACAAGGTAAAAGATCTAAACTTAGTGACTTAAAGAGGTGTAAGGATTCTTCCGTTGTGTATTTCTAAGAGTTTGTTATTTTTTGCTTGTAAACTATAGGGTCTTGTTCCTTTGACTGGCTCAAACAATGAATCATGGTGCCAAGGTCTTGATGGCCTTGCCTCTCGCTCTGCTGCTTACTACCAACAAGGCGCCCGGTTCGCCAAATGGTAGAGTGCTTCTCTTTTATAAGTAAAAGCAATAATTACTTAATTTGAAGCTCATCTTGTCTTCTTCATTGTGAACCTTACAGGCGTACTGTTGTGAGCATCCCTAATGGTCCTTCAGCACTTGCAGTGAAGGAAGCAGCCTGGGGTCTTGCTCGCTACGCTGCTATTTCTCAGGTAAGTTGGCATATACATAGGATGTGGATTTTGTAAGTTCTGTGCATGAACAATGTGTAGAGTTTTCCAAGTATCAAGTTAAATTTACCAACAATAAGTAGGTAACTTTCATAGTAAGTGCGATATGGTAACATGTAAAATGGAGTAATGTCCTGCTATAACCGGTTAAAAATTGCACTAGTAGTATAAATTTAAGCTTTCTACACGATTAATAGCTAAAGTATCTTGATCATTCTTGTAGGACAATGGGTTGGTACCCATCGTTGAGCCAGAGATCTTACTTGATGGTGAACACAACATTGATAGGACCTTTGAAGTCGCCAAGCAGGTGTGGGCTGAAGTTTTCTTCTACCTTGCCCAGAACAATGTCATGTTTGAAGGTATCTTGTTGAAGCCCAGCATGGTCACCCCTGGAGCTGAGTGCAAGGAGAAGGCAACCCCACAGCAAGTTGCTGACTATACCCTCAGTCTCCTCCGCCAAAGAATCCCTCCTGCCGTCCCAGGAATCATGGCAAGTATCTACATATCTGATAGATCAAATATTTTTCCATAATTCCAAGAACTTGACTTATAATTTTTTTCATGATTTTATTATACACAGTTTTTGTCTGGTGGACAATCTGAAGTTGAGGCAACTCTAAACTTGAACGCCATGAACCAAAGTCCCAACCCA